>QPMI01000160.1:0-165296 GCA_004431415.1 Cyanophora paradoxa
GAAGGCCGGTTATCAGTGACCGCATACGAACGCTTTGCCGCCATCTTTCTCCGTGCAGCCGCTGAGGTCAATTTGAAAGGGCTTCCGAGTTGTCCATGGTACGATGCGAGCATGCGGGCCAGAGGACCATTGAGTTAACACCGCCTTTCCTGTCAGCTGATCAGGCGGTACGTATGCATCAGATGCACGTAATATCCCATCAGCGCAGATAGTGTTTACTGACATCGATATCTACTGCAGGACGCGATAGTCAAACTCTCCCCGCAACGCTTATCATGCACAGTTCGGGAGGACACAGCGCTCTCGACGCTCAATCCGGAAAGTGTGCGAGCGTTGAATAGTTGCGTATAAAAGCACTGGGTCGACGGTCGAGCGTATCAGCACAATGGCTAACCTCGAAAGTCTCGAGATTCAGGTGCGATTCGGCATTGTTGTTCGTGTTCGAGTTGCTTACTTCGGCAACGTCAGATCGGCTGCGAGACCCACTTCAAAATTTTGCGACCGCTCCGATGCTTAAAAATGTTAGAATTCATATCGAAGTGCGTATCTGTGCATTCGTGCCGGGCCATCGTTCCACCACAATTCAGCAGACGCGGAGTTATCCAGCAGAAGACGTGCACAGAGCAATCGGTGTATCTTTCGAAGAAATCCGAGCGAACTTGGAGCAACTCCCGGCGCTCGAACAATGTGATCTGCTTGTACGAGATCTAGGCACTCGCTACCATCAGAATGTAGAAAGCCGAACACTTCACCAAGACAGTTTTATGGCCCTCCTTCGGTCAATGCGAACGAAAGTTCGCCTGCTCAGCATCGAAGGCTTCTTTCCACATCCGGCAGAAATCTTGCGGGTTCGCTGTTTCACTCATTCAAATGCGATTCCGTGTTTCTGATCAATGAAAGAAGGCGCTGTTGGAGTCGGGTCCAAGACTGGCTCATGTTGAACTTAACATCGCTGTGCGTACCAGAGTTGGTCTGGAGGAGCTTACGCAAGCCGTCAACATGCTCTGCGAACATCAAAATACGCTTTCTCGGCTTTATTGCTTTTGGAGAGTCGAAATACGAGGCGGCACGTCATTCCTGGCCCAGGGGCAATTCATAGATACCAACAAGGTCCTACGCGATTTTTATCCTCTAATTCAACTGCTTTTCTCCACGATCAATAAAATGCAGCGAGGGAATTGGTGCAAGTGTGCATATGTAAGATTATCGAGCTCGCTGGCTAGCGCTACAATATGCCAAGTTACATACTCAGCTAGCTTTTGCTTGCTCGCAACATTACAAAGACAAGTCGCATGTTCGACATGGGATCTCTTCTTACTTCATTCCTGATTCGCCTCGGTTTAAGCGACGATGTGCCTGACGTTGCAGACTTAAGATTGACCATTCACGGTTTCGATTTCCCTCTAAGATGGTTGAATTCGTCGATTCCCTTTGATCTGTCGTGCACGCACGTGAACTGACAGACGTCGGCATGACTAATAATCACCAAATCTGTCTTTACCATTCGCTTTGACAGCATTCGATCTCCAAATAACAGCATTCTTGAGGCTTTGAAATAGCTTTTCCAGTTGCTGAGAGTTTAACATGAGCACACACTCTTCGAGGCGACCGGTTGGTTTATATCAGCGATCTCCTTTTCGATTACAGAACTGACCTGGAATTGAGCATTTCGAGAGTTGACCATCAGTGAGTGCGGGCCACGGCTCACATTAGCTGATAGCGCCATCACATCCTTCGAAGCTGCCGCATAATGTTCCGCTGGTGTCGTGCTGTACATGCACTCGTTCGCACAGACGTCGACGGTCAGGAAAACTCATCACTACTATTTGATTCGCACATCAACTGTGAAATGTGAAGGAAGCCGTACGTGAAATCAAGCGCGTGTTCAACTGTTTCTAAAGTGCGAGCGTTCAAACGTGTATGAAGATACTTTTCGCCGAGTCGTAGATCTAGAGTGGAGTAGTGTTCGCACCAGGTGCTAACTGTTAGCAAGCTAAGGCCTTTTTTCGCTGGAGTTCCCTGTGCCCGAAGTTTGCCTTTTGCTCGCACGCTCGCCATTGATCTCTCCGCGCCCGCTTCACGTCGTGCACTGCGCATGCGCTGCGTGGCCGTTAGCTTAAGCCAGCAGCTTATCGCTGGCGCTGAGTGCGACGCCCTTATCTTCAGAGCTTTGATTCGACTGCGATACAGGCCGGCCATGGGGTCTCAAGCTGCGACATACTTAAAGCTTGTAATACGCGTTCCGAGTAAAACGACGGCTTCCGCGCAAATCCCGTAGCTCGTACCTTCCCCATTTAGAACCCTAACCGTATCTTACGTACCCTCTGAGAATTTCAAACTTGCGATGCAGCGTAGACGAAGGAAACGCTCGTGCGTCGTATTAATATTGCGTGGGTGCGTTTACGTGCTTGATTGTTGTCCTCTGCGCGCGCAGGACGAGAGTCTGGATCTGGCCGCTGACTCTGGAAGACACCAAAACGTGCTGGGCGACAATGCGCAGCTGCAGTGCGCATGCACGTTGACGCGCATTCGCGGACCAAATCGGCTCACATAATGCAGGGAATCGCTTGCAGTATGGAGCCTGCGGGCGGGGATTCGAACCTACACATGGATCTACTAAGACGTCGCACCGTACCGAAGTAGATGAGCGGTACGCATATTCATTCGGAGGCAAAGCAAGCGAAAGAACCCTCTCTAACATTCGCCGCCAGGTCGATCGACAGAAGGCAACCATAACGATAAATGATCTTCAGACGATGCATCGCATAATTGCCAGCATGGTTCTAATGAACGCTCGAGTCCGTGCGAGCTCTGTGGAGTAGCAGCCGGCGCTTCTACAGATTCTCGTGGACAGGCAATGGCTTGAACGCGTCGCACGCGACATCTTTCTTGACACATTCCGGCTCTCCTGCTTGAAAGGGTGTGGATTCGCGCGAAGTGGATCTAGAGCATGGCGGTAGCATCAATTCGCTTCCTCCAGCTTTGCCTCGAATTATGGAAGCAGCCAAAGACGTTAAGAAACTTGCAATCCTCCTGGACAGCATACAGCGTTTCTTGAGAAGCCAAGCGTGCTAGGAATCTGCACAGGGTGTGGTCGACGACCTTGAGGCCATTCATTTTGACTGGGTCACCTTATCTTGAAGACGGCGCCTCGCCGTCTTATTCTGGACGACAAGGCAGCGCAAGCCTTCGCGCACACCGTGAACGGAGGAAATAGCCAGCATCGAGCCGTATCGAACTCTGTTACAACGCAGGTATTCGGGGGCCGTTCAGTAAGTCCAAATTCGCTACGTATTCGTTTACGTAATCCATTCAGAACAGAAGCTGACAAACAGTTTTTTCATAATTTGCAGCTTTCGTGACTGCGGGCCTGATGACACGTCATTTGGACGTCGAAGAGCTATGTGTCGACAAGAAACCATCATGTTTCAGAAGCTGCGGTTCCTTCTCCTACTGGGCTTTCAGTGCCAGAAAGTCATCATCAAAGGATGTTACAAGCGAAGGCCTAGAGCTGAAAACCCAGGACTCTTTCGTCCAGCGCCCGCGTCCATGATTTTCAATGTGCACGACTGCCACTATTTATATTCGAGCAGCCTGATTTGGATTGCAGATATCTGACGAGCCTCGGGACATCCAAATGACTCGTCATGGCCCCACCGCGGCCGGCATCTCTGGTATTGCATCATACGCGGGGAATGCACGGAGGAGCTCCATGTCGAATTCACAGCAACTCGCATCGCCCAGCTTCGCATCCAGTCGTCCAGTTCTTCTGCTCTCCCGACTCGTGCTGTCTCAAACATATTTCGTTCATCAATTGCATCATTAAGAGCGACAGCACAATATAAATAAGATGGAACGGTATCTAGCATTTCACGCAAACGTTGCGCTTCACGCTGGAGGACGGGCGTGATTACGAGCAATCTTATCAGCAGCGCGGAAGTGTCAATCTCTTATCACGCTGGACCTGTGGCATGCACAGTTCCACATGCAACCGTGGCACAGCTCCGTAAATTATCACCGAATCGTCTCGCGGAACTCGCAAAGACATTACGATTCAGCAGCCTTCGCGAGCTGATCCTTCGCTTGCACCCTCTGACGTCATGGAGCACAAGTCTTACGTGTCGAGCGCAACTGGTGGTCACCTCATCACGAAGATCGCTTCGCAGTGCTCATCTCTGGAAACCCTCGCTGGTTGGAGTGACTGGCTATGAACAGCGAACAGATGCATGCGCGCAATCCAGAATAGTTGCTCAGTGTGGGTCGGGGCGTTCGAGAAGGCGCATCTTAGAAAAGCTGCATCTTGTAGATATCTACTTGCGCAACGAAGTTGTCTTCGACCGGCACTTGGAGAGAGAATAAGGTGTATTGTAACCTCCTCGCACAGCTACATGAGCTTAATAAGAAGTTCGTCTGCACCTCTCTTTCGCAGACGTTCTTTTTTGCAGTTTCCAGATTTGTGGTGCCATAAATGAGCTTCCTGCTGCGCAGATGGCACTCATGATTTCTGGTGCTCAAACCATGTCAACTACGACGCACGCGTGCCCTAGGAACACTCAACCAGCAATTGCAAGCGACGTCCTTCGACGTTCTTGAAACAGCGCTGCGTCACTTCTCGATCATGTGCGCCAGAAGAACGCTCTGATCAAAGCACAGAGCGATAATGTCGACAATGAGATCAAGACGATAAAAATCGTATCTTAGAGATGCAGTCCCTCTCGAAATGCATTATTATCGTGTAATCGATCATGCAATTGTCATCATTTCAGCTAGACAGTCACTCGAAGTGAACAATTCATACATGAGAGCACGAACATGCAAACGCATTCCAGCCACGGCCATGGGCTAGTCAAGCTCTATCACTGCGTCCGGATCCGCCAGGAAAGGTACATGCTCGACGGCCGGATCAACTGTATTCCTCGTAATGTAAAACAGATCATCCGGGATGGCCCTGCGCCCTTGACGCCTGTGCACGCGCACCGTGAATTCGCGAGATCCGCAGCAGAAATCACCGTACGTATACGACGCAAAGATCGCTTGCACCAACGACTGGAAGGTTCGGCTTGCTGGGTCGTACCAATGCACCGCCAGAGTGCCGCGGTCATCCACATGCGTACTGCAGTGCAGCTCCAAGAACGCCAGGTCCAGTAGCTCGCTCTTCCACGCATTCGAGTCCGAAGCACGGATCGTGACTCGCACAGGCCTGCGCATGCGCTGTTGAGATCACGGCACACTAGCAGAAGCAACGATGCAACCGGCATGCACCTGTCATTGAAGTGACGCGTAGCGGGCAGGCCGGCAGTCGCCGAGAACGCGCACCTCGACAGTTTTAGAGCTGCCTCGTTCTCGGGCACCTGCTTCTTTGACGGGTCGGGCTCCGGCTCTGACTTCCGCTTTCTTGAAGCTTTGGTAGGCATTTTCTTCTGAGGAATCGATCCGTTGTACTTTCGCGCCTTTTGTTTTGTCTTCGCCATTAGAGCGAGCGCGCTCGAAACTTCCGAGAGTCGCTAGATCCTGTCGGAAAACTGGAAACTGGGGAGTCGCGCTCCTCGAGCTCGCGCCGCGCTGCCTTGTGCAGACGCTAGATTGCTGGATCTTGTCTCGTCCGGACGGCCCGGACGGCCCGGGATGGGACTAGTGGGGTACACGTGCGCTCAATGCCGCCAGCAAGTCTCGAAGCTTTCAGGCGGTGACCGGTGGTCGGAGATCGAGCTAGAGCGCGTAAAACAGCTAGCCGGAGGCTTAGCCATCGCCGGCAGCCTCGCTGACGTGGACTCGGCGCCGCGTGGCCTGTCATGATCAACGGCGCTGAACGTTGAACGTTGATAGATATAGCCGTCGACTTCGGCATTCGTGAATGTGCACGCCCGCTTCGTGCTCTGCCTTTACAGTTCGCCGCTGGAACTCATGCGGGCTTGTTCCCCTGCAGGCTAGGTCGTCCGTTCTCCGGATCCTCGCAGATGCCTCCGCGAAGGCAGCGAAGCGCCGGCGGATATGCAATGTGATGATTCAGATCCGAAGCCCTCTCCTGTAGTTTTAAAGAAGCGCATACGGCGGCAAAGACAGCTGCAGTGTGGTGACCCAGAGCCCTCTTCTGAGTTGGAGGAGCTGGGCACAGTCAAGGCGCGGCCGAAGATCGTTAGCGCAGATCTAGTTCGGCATCAGCTCAGCTTCAGCTGCAGCCGGATTTGTGGCTGTCATCGAGCGCAATCGAGAGCGCGCTCGTTTGCATCCGCGCGGCGGCGGCCAAGGAGGCAGTCACACAGAATTGGTTCATCGCACATCCGCTCGCCCTCCACGACGCTGATCCTACATAGAAGCGTACTCGAGCACTTGAATGGCACAGCACACGCGCTCTCGTCCCGTCAACAACCGACGACACTGGACACTCTTGGTTATCGACGGCAAGGTCTGCAGATACTACGACAGCATTGGCGCGAAGGCTCCGCGCAAGCTCGCAAGAATTCTCTTGAAACATGAAATTGACGTCATCCAATCGGTACAGCGAGCAGTGCAGCATGACGGCCATCAGGTTAGTGCTGTTTTCACTCCCGCCGTGGCCAGTGCAACGGCTGACCACGCTCGCTAGTGCGGGATCTGGTTGCTGGACTTCGCAGAGCGCGAAATGCGAGGCAACCCTCTAGATCTAGATTTAGATGGAACTACATAGAGCGCCGTAGGAGAGAATTTGAGGCGCTCGTGTTGCACTACAGCGCTGGCAATTAGGCGCTCCTGTTGTATCCGTGCCGCCGCGTATACGTATAATACATCGCGTATTTTTGGCTACGAATCCGGACTAGGGAAGGGAGCCGGCACTTGCAACTATTCTGATTGATCGCCAGGAAGGTACATGCTCGACTTCCGGGATGATATCCCTCCTCGCGACGTAATACAGATCTCCCGGGGATGGCCCCGGACTCGACGCCTGTGCACGCGCACCGTGAATTCGCGAGATCCGCATCAGAAATCACCGTAAGACGCAACAATCGCTTGCACCGGAGCTCGAAGTACCAGCCTGCTTGGTCGTACGAGATCGATACAGCACCAGCCCTCGAGGTGCACATGCGTACTGCAGTGCAGCTCCTCGAACGCCAGGTCCAGTAGCTCGCTCTTCCACGCATTCGAGTCCGAAGCACGGATCGTGACTCGCACAGGCCCTGCGCATGCGCTGTTGAGTTCACGGCACACTGGCAGAGCAACGGTGAATCGGTGTACATTTGCACCTGTCATGCAGTGACGCGTAGCGGGCAGGCCGGCAGTCGCCGAGAATGTGTACGTCAACAAAGCTGCCTTCGTTCTCGGGCCGCGGTCGTGGCGCGTAAAGAGCATTCAGTGCTTCCGACTCGCGACCTGCTCCGCTGTCGGCGGCCGCGGCCGCTGTGCGAGGTTCTTTCGAGGAGCTTTTCCGCCTGTAGACATACGCGCTCTCTCTTTCACTTTCGCCATCCAGCAGCTTCGAGTTGTGGCAGCACTGCACGCCAAGCCGGCTTTTTTTGCCGGCCGCGGTAAGTTCGGCACTCCCCCCCCTTCTCTTCCCCCCTCCTTCCTCTATGACCGTGGCCTGAGTATGCACTGTGTGGAAGCTCCCGATTAAATCGTATTTGACAGCAGGTTCAGTGCAATACTGAAATTCAATTGTGATTTAAACGAAGATCACACGTCTAAATATTGAGCACGCCTTCGAACAGGCGCTGGAATTCAGCATCCTCCAGGTCGTCGATTTTTGCTGATCACAATATCAGCATCGGAGTAAATAAAATGCATCCGAGGGGAACCGCCATACCTCGCAGTGTCGCAATTTCAGCTGACATTTACAAAGAATCGCGAACGAGGTGTAAACATAAATGTACCGCGACGTTCATAAAATCATCGGGAGGAAAACCGCCGTACACGAAGCGTCGTGACTTCATCTAAGATACCCATACTCAAGGCCGGAAATTGAATGTACCGCGAAGGAGTGAGATAGCGTACCACGAAGAGCTTTCTTCTGAGATTGGAGACCCGCATTCATAGCTGCAGTCATTATCAGTCACTCAGAAATCCCAATTCCGAGAAAACGGCGAAGTGGAAACCGGTCAGCCGCTGCAGTTGCGCTTGGGAGCTGCATTCACAGCTACACGCACGGGAAACGGTCAAATCGAGACCTAAATCGAAAAGCAGTCTAAAAAACACCATTGGTCCGCTGCAGCTGGGCGACCAGGGAAGCATTCTCATTCTGGATGCCTGCAGACGTTTCAAACGAAGAATGAAAGAAGGCGCCCCGAGCAATTTGACCTTTCAGCCACTGCAGTTGGGCGACCAGGGAAGCATTCTCATTCTGGACGCCTGCAGACGTTTCAAGAGGAGACTGGAAGAAGGCGCCCCTGAGCGATTCGACCTTGCAGCCGCTGCAGCTGGGCGAGCAGGGAAGCATTCTCATTCTGGATGCCTGCAGACGTTTCGAACGAAGAATGAAAGAAGGCGCCCTGAGCGATTGACCTTGCAGCCGTTGCAGCTGGGCGAGCAGGGAAGCATTCTCATTCTGGACGCCTGCAGACGTTTCAAAGAAGAATGAACGAAGGCGCCCTGAGCGATTTGACCTTGCAGCCGTTGCAGCTGGGCGAGCAGGGAAGCATTTTCATGCTGGACGCCTGCAGACGTTTCAAAAGAAGAATGAACGAAGGCGCCCCTGAGCGATTCGACCTTGCAGCCGTTGCAGCTGGGCGAGCAGGGAAGCATTCTCATTCTGGAGGCCTGCAGACGTTTCAAAAGAAGAATGAACGAAGGCGCCCCTGAGCGATTCGACCTTGCAGCCGCTGCAGCTGGGCGACCAGGAAAGCGTTTTCCTTGCAGCCGCTGCAGTCGGGGGCTGCAGCGGGGGATTACGCGCGGATACTAATTAACTGAAAGCAGTTATAGCTGAACGCAAAAAAGGCATTTACCGTCGACGCGCTCTTTCGCTTGTCGAAGTAAGGCGTTATCATCCTGAAGTGATTTCACCTGCTGCTGCAAGCATCGAATCTCCTCCGGATCCCGAAGTTCGGCATTCTGAGAACCGGTACCTGCGAGCCGGAATTCAACTTATCCGAGGGATAGATAGACTGTCTTTCATCGTGTCACCAGTGTGTTTGTGACAGCCTCCATAGGTTGAAGACCATTCCGACTGGAGATTTGAGGCACCTTGCGCTGGGACGAATGAAATGGGAGGGAAAGGTTTGTTCGAAGCATCCTTTTCTTTTTGCATCGAAGTGTCAGTGTCGGAGCGGATGCATCTTTTCCACCGTCGACGCATTCAGACTTGCTCAGCTCCAGAGCAACACGTGCATCCTGCGATTATAATTAACAGCAGAACAGCCGGGTTGAAAAAGCAGAAGTAAAGCAAGCTCACCTCTTTATCACAGACGTCGAGGACAACCTCCTGCTCGTCTCCGGATACTAAACGATAGCGGAAGTTTGCGAGAGCGATAGATAGTGATAGCGAAAACTTTGCAGAAGTCAGCTTCAACCCACCCTTTTTAAAATGACTTTGATAATCCCGATGCCTGTTTCCAATTCCCGAAAAGCGAAGGCCAGCCTCGTCTCGTCCACTTCGGCGCTGTCCCAGCCAGTCCCGAAGAATCTGAAATCCTCAGGTTTCTCGAACGCCTTACGCAAAAATTCCGTAGAAAGATCCTGGATTCCGGATTTGAGACCTTTTTGTCTTCTGTCTTTCTGCAAGGTTCCGTCCAGCTTCGCTGCGGTGGCTAGGTCGTCGATTTCGATCGCCCGAAGTGACGGCCACTGGATATCAAGAGTTTTACGAATCCTTTCGACGTGCTCCGTGCTGTTACTCCACACCCCGCAGTAGACGATGCTTGGATCAAACAGAGGCACCAAAGTTGCTCTGTGGTTGTCCGATGCGAGGAAGGTACTGTCAATGCATATCCGGAAATTGGTGACGCGATTCCAAGGAACGATATTCCCTGCTCCTTCGGCGAACCGAAAAGCCACTTCGGACGAATGAAGAGCGGAGTGTTCTTCGAATCCAAAAGGAGGGCTCTGAACGTGTTCTCAACCTGTTGCACACTCAGCTGCAAGTCCACGTGCATTCACACAGCACAGGCACGGGCGCACATCTGCAAGTGCGTGGGCTCGAGTGAACAGCCTTTGCGTGTGCATTACTGCGGGAGCTTCTCGCTTCTCCCCAAGTACCCGCTTGAGCTCGGAGTTGCAAGAGGTTTCGGCCGAGGTTTCGACCTGCGTGTGCCGCGCTGCGTTCAAATGGTTGATTCCACGGATCTGCAGGTTTGCCTACCTCTACTTGTGAGAACCGGAGCTTTAAACCCGAGGTGCTCCGCTGCAGGGCGCTCCGGACGAGGTTTTGACCTGCGTATGCGGCAGTGCGTTCAAATGGTTGATTCCACGGTTCGGGCGGGTTTGCATACCTCTAAATTTGCGTACTGGAGCTTTCCTCGCGTCTTCGCTCCAAGTGTCCCCGGCGACTTTGCCCCGGCGACTTTGCCCGGGGGGAACTACTTTGCCGGGGGGTACCCGTCCGACCACTGCACCAGCAAGGCTCCAAAAGCGGCACCCAGCAGATTGAGTAGATCGAGTCTGGCGCTCATGATTTCATGCCTGCGCATGCCTGCGCGCAGTAGATCACGGTGCGCCTGCGCATTCCTGCGGATTTCGAACATGCAGCGCGGCGACGAAGCAGCAGCAAGCAGCAAGCAGCTCGCTTCCAAAGCTTCACGGAAGTCAGCAGCGACAGAGTCCCGACAGCCGACAGCAGAGCAGATCGCAGAGTCGGAAGCGCTGATTGCTCTATTCACGCCGCGACCGCGGCTCGAGAACGAGGGCAGCTCTATCGAGGTTCGCGTTCTCGGTGACTGCCGGCCTTCCCCGCTACGCGTCACTTCAATGACAGGTCCAACCCGGTTGCATCTTCGCCTCGCAACAGCCCTAATCGCAACAGCGCAGGGCCTGTGCGAGTCACGATAGATATTTCAAACTTTCGAATGTCGTGGCAGAGAGTTCTTCGGGCCCGTGCGTACATGGACCTGAACTGTCATGCGTACGTAATCGATTTCCGCACTTTGGATCTGTATCGGTATGACCCAGCTAGCCGGTGCTTCGAGCCGCTGGTGCAAGCGATCTTTGCTTCTTACCTCGATTTCTGATCCGGTATTCGCGAATTCACGCGAACATGTGCACAGGCGTCGAGTCCGCTGGGGCCATTCGCGGATGACCTGGTCTACGTGGCGAGGAATTCGGTAATACCGGATGTCGAGCACGCGCCCTTCCTGGCGACCGTTTCCGGATCCTAGCCAGTGCCAAGGCCCCTAGCGGCCCGACAGCTGCATCTTATTGGAATTCATGGCCGCCGACGCCATGCACGATATTTGAACAGGGAATGCTGTACTTCGTTTTGTCAATTCGAATTTTCGTCGCGATTTAATGTATCGGCATTGATTTCGCGAAGGTCGCGAAGCGCTTCATCCACGGACGGATGAAGAGGATCGCGAACGCGGAAACCACCATCACAGAGCTGAATCGCGAACGAAGTCACGGTCAGTATGCCCAGGGGTAATCCACCGGGGGGTAAACATTAAGGCATTGGGGTTAACGTTGCGGCCGCGCATCTCTAGAAGCAATGTCAAGCAAAGCTCCCCGCAAAGTTCTCGGCACTAGACCCAGACCAAAGAAAGCACCGCCTACTTCACGATTCGTACCCGATCCAGAGCCAACAGCGGAGCAGGTCGCAGAGTCGGAAGCGCTGATTGCTCTATACACGCCGCGACGTTTACCGCGGCTCGAGAACGAGCTCGAGGGCAGCTCTGTCGAGGTGCGCGTTCTCGGGGACTGCCGCCCTTCTCGGCCACGCGTCACTGAAATGACAGGTGCACATGTGTCCGGTTCATCGTTGCTCTGCCAGTGCGCCCTAATTGCAACCGCGCAGGGCCTGTGCGAATCAAGCTGTATGTTTCAAAGACGTGGGAGAAAGATCTTCTGGCCCAAGCGTACCGGGAATTGCGCTGCACACCGGTGCCCATTGATCGCCGCGAGCTGTCGCTCTATCGGTACGACCCAGCTAGCCGGTGCTTCGAGCCGCTGGTGCAAGCGATCTTTGCTTCTTACCTCGATTTCTGATGCGGCATTCCCGAATTCACGCGTGCATGTGCACAGGCGTCGAGTCCAGGGCCATCCCCGGATGACCTGTTCTACGTGGCAATGAAGGAAATCATCCCGGAAGTCGAGCATGCACCCTTCCTGGCAACCGTTACAGGATCCTAGCCAGTGTCAAGGCCCCTAGCGGTCCGACAGCTGCATCTTATTCGAATTGCACGCCGGCGCCATGCACGCTAGCGGTGGCCGCCGGCGCCATGCAAGCTAGCCGAACAGAGATTCTTGTGCACAGAGATTGGTAGCAGTATTGTCTTCTCGAATTCGAATTCAGAGCGCCTTGGGGCATGGCTGCCGCGGCCGCGATCGCATAAATCGAAGAGTTGGAATTCTCCAGAGAACTATGTATGCGAAAACCATCGAAGAGTTAAAGTTTCCGAATACAATTACGTGCCCCCCCCTGCCCCGGCCCCGTTGAGGTTGGTTCCGAGGTTGAGGTGCTCAAGCTTCAGCTGCAGTATACTATTGCGTGCTTGTTCAAAGGTACATGCAAGATGTCAAAAGTCATGCAAAATGTGCTTGCGTGCTTGTTCAGTGGCCTGCTTTTCTTTCAGGCGCTTGGAAATGTCCCTAAAGAACTCGAGGTCGCTGTTGCTGAGGCAGAGTCCGCAGAGGTCGCGAAGCGCTTCATCCACGGACGGATGAAGAGGATCGCAAACGCGGAAACCACCATCACAGAGCTGAAACATGCGCAGCGGGCTCTTCACCACTTGAAAACCTTCGAGGGTGACCATACAGATGTCCTCCCAGAGTCCCCTGTGCTCATGATCACTGGCTCTGTGAAAGCAAAATTTCTCGGGGTAAATTAAAACAGAAGGCCATGCGCACTGTTCAGGTCCAGATTCCCCTCCCCCTCCGACGGCAGAGATTCAATCAGGGTGGTGCAGTAATTCGTGTCCTCACCTTCTCCTTCGCGATCGCTGTCCTCGCCCGACTGGGGGAGGATGTCGAAGGCCCGCGACTGCCGGTGGAGCTTGGCAATCCGAAGCGCCAAATTAGCGAAGGGCCGAACGTCCATAGGGAGTTCGTGCAAAGTGCTGGCACTTTCGATACCCAGGATGATGGCGCATATGCACAGTGGGGATGATGGGTTCTCGACACAGGTACGACACGGAACCTCCTTTGGCCGCTCTTCCACTTCTTCGTCGTCGCTGAGAGCTCTTGCGTCGTTCTTGGCGGCTGCAGCCCGCTCCTCAGCCTTCCGCAGACGTCGATGAATCTCCGCCACCGCTTCCGCTGACGCTTGCTTCTCGAGCTGCCGCCGCGACGCCTCATCTCGCGCACGTTTCTCCGCACGCGCCGGGCCGCTTTCCTCCGTCTCAAGCTCATAATCAACCTCCTGTTCGCTCTCTTCGAGTTTGCGTTTCGTCTCCTCGTGTGCATTCATCCCTGAGAGACGCTACTGTCAAGGGAGGCCGCACGGACGCACGCGCAAGGCCGCTATATATGGGTGCGCATGCGGAAAGAAGGCATCCGGCGCACCTTTTCGAGCGCCACGTGCCACGCTTCCACGCCGACAGCACTTTGACCGCTTGCCCCGCCGACAGCACTTCGGACGCTAGCAGAACACAGCTCCAGATCCGGCGCTCCGGAAACCGCGACAGTGCTCCGGCGACTTTGCCCCGGCGACTTTGCCCCGGCGGCTTTGCCCGGGGGAACTTCCTGCCGGGGGGTACTCGTTCGACCACGCACCAGCAAGGCTCCAAAGACGGCGGCGCTCGGTTCGCTCGCTGTCGGACTGCGTTCCAGAATGCAGAAAGTACCTCGAAAACAGCTCGCTACCAAAGCTGCAAGGAAGTCAGGAGTGACAGCGGGACAGCTGCGCATGCCGCCGACAGCAGAGCAGATCGCAGAGTCGGAAGTGCTGATTGCTCTATACGCGCCACGACCGCGGCTCGTGCACGGGGGCAGCTCAGTCGAGGTGCGGGTTCTCGGTGACTGCCGGCCTTCCCCGCTACGCGTCACTGAAAAGACGGGTGCACACGTGCAATTGCAACCCGGCATCGTTGCCCCTGATTGTGTGCCCTGATCTCAACAGGCAGGGCCAGTGCGCGTCAGGATAGATGTTTCTATGTCGTGGCAGACAGACCTTCTGATCCAGGCTTACTTCGACCTGGACTGCGAATGCAACTCTGTAGGCAATGTTAGCGGGCTTGCGCTCTATTGGTACGATCCAGAAAGCCGTTGCTTCGAGCCGCCGGTGCAAGCGATCTTTGCTTCTTACCTTGATTTCTGATGCGGCATTCCCGAATTCACGCGTGCATGTGCACAGGCGTCGAGTACAGGGCCATTCCCGGATGATTTGTTCTACGTCGCGAGGCATGAGGTGGTCCCGAAAATCGAGCACGTGCCCTTCCTGGCGACCGTTTCCGGATCCTAGCCAGTGCAAATCCCCTAGGACCTAGTACGGGTCCGCAGCTGCATCTTATTCGTGGTCGCCGACGCCATGCGCACTAGCCAAACACAGATTCTTCTGCACAGAGATTGCTGTATTGTTTTCTCGAATTCGAATTCTGAGTAGCAGGAGACGTGAACTATATAGTAGTCATGCTGGTCGCATTCGTCTCGGATCCAAGTCGAAGCCGGCGCCGTAGTGCAGCACGAATTTTGGAAATCCGAAACTTTACACAACGATTCAAATATATTTAACACATCATATTACACAACAAATCTACGACACGAACAGGATACCACTACGTATACACTCGGGCTACCAAGCCTTACCTAAGTTCTACATTACAAATTCTACCTGTACCGTTTCCTAGGAGCCTTACCTCCGCGGCCGGATCTTTAACAAGCTGCATGTCTGCGTGCATATGTACCTGACCTTCTGATTGCTATAACTATTCTAGCAATAGAGTTTTGGGGAGGCAAGGAAATGCTTAAGTCCGGATGGTAATAGTCTATTGGAAAGATATACCGTCTGTAAGCTTCGCTCTAGATCTGTTCGCTGGCTATATTTATCGAGATTCCTGGTAGTGTACGTACTGCATAAGAGGGAACAGCGAATAGAAACCCTGCGTATACATTCAATTAATTCATGTGTTGATTAACGTGCAATGGTTTTTACCTGCATGCGACACCAACATGTGCTTCTCGTCTTGTGCTGGTGCACGTGGAGCAGTTCTTGACGAGAGAGCTGTGTAATTCAAACTACTTTGTTTCAAGGCTCTCGAAGAACTTGGGATTGCGCTCTCGCATTTCGCAAACTGCAAGTGCATTTCGCAGAGATTATAAGGATTAGCAGAACGGACTCAATAACATATGTATGTGTGCGCACGATTTAGCTGGAAACTCAATCAATACCCTGGATCCGAATATACCGGTATCGATGCCGAACACATCACTGCGCGCGATATTTAGATCTTGAGTGTACCATGCACAAGAATGTCACGATGGGTTTTCTGTGCTGCCTTCACATAAGCCATGCCAGCTGCAGACGCTCGCGATTGAGCTGGAAACTCAATCAATACCCTGGATCCGAATATACCGGTATCGATGCCGAACACATCACTGCAAGTGACACATAGCTAATCCCGGATACCCTCGCACCAGGAATCCATTTGGACACTTTCACCCTGGTTCGAACATCTTGGCGAGCTTGGTTCTGGTTTGGTTTTTGATCTGTTTCTCCTCAATTCTGGTTTGACCGCAAAACTGCATGTGCATGCACCTGTCATCGAAGATGCCGGTTGTCGACTTGTCGGCTCCCTTGTGGGCAGCGGCAACCCATGAATGTACGCGTGGAGAGCTTCATGTAGCTCAGCGATGGCGCTTTCTCGCCTAAAGCGCGCGCCTGCCATTTGAGCGTCGTCAACTGCTAATGTCGACTCCGGCGATAGGCGAGGCGGAGGCGTGCACTATTTAATTGAAGTCAGGGTTTCAGAGCTACTGAGGTAGCGCATTACATGTCGGCGCCGTAGTGCATAACGAGTGCCTGCCCTGATTGATTTCACAGGAAGGGGCCGTAGATGTGCTCCATGAAGGTGTTAAACCGTTGGAAAATCTTGTTGTAGGGTGGCAACTCGCCGCAAACGAACTTGAGGGGGTCCACGAGCCAGGGTACCTGGGTTGCAGATGGGCGGGGTCGAGGAAAGGGAGGGCGCTAGCTGGCCATGGCCGTGCCGCACCTCGGGCGACATGGTCATCGTGAGCAGCCCACGCTTGCGAAGGTCCGACATAGTAGCATAGACGAGGGCCGACTCTGCGTTCTCCTCTGGGAACGGGTGCAGCGTGGTCTCGCCGACGAGGTGGATGTGCGCAACCTTCTCGACGAGGATATCCTGCAGCGATGCCGGAATGTCCTCGAGGCGGGCGCTGCGGGCTGCACTTAGTGCACGAGGCGGCGCTCGGAGCCGCGCGCACTTCTCAAGCCGCAATGCGACCGTGCGGGGCTGGTGGGCACGCAGGGTGGCCTCGATGATGGCCAGCCCCTCTGCCGGCAGCCGCTGCTTGGGCTTGAAGGTGCTCTGCTCCGGGTCCTGTGCCAATGGCAAGCCGGCTGGTCTGAGAAAACGAGCAAGAGGGCGCCGGCGGGCGGGCCGCACGACGATGCAGGCGGGGCTGGAGATTTCGAGAGTGACCACGGGCATCTCCTGCGCGCGTGGTTTAAATTTGTGGCCGAGCGAGCAAAGAATTCGAAGCGCGAGCGAGCAGACGCACGCTGGATGTAGCGATATGAAGTGTGACCGCGCGTACTTCATCCTTTGCGTCCTTCGCATCATACGCATCTCCGGCACGCGGGCGCTTAATAGCGCTCATGCGACTTCGCTCCGGAAAGTTCGCCCCGGCGTCTTGGAAAGTCTCCAGCTGGCGTTTCTCCGCACGCTCCTGGCCGCTCTCTTCGAACTCGCGTTTCGTCTCCTCGTGTGCATCCATCCCTGAGAGACGCATCTGTCAAGGGAGGCCGCACGGACGCACGCGCAGCTTAACCCCGCCATGGCCATGGATGCGGAAAGAAGGCATCCGGCGCACCTTTTCGAGCGCCACGTGCCACGCTTCCACGCCGACAGCACTTTGACCGCTTGCCACGCCGACAGCACTTCGGACGCTAGCAGAACACAGCTCCAGATCCGGCGCTCCGGAAACCGCGACTTCGCCCCGGCAAGTTTGCCCCGGCGACTTTGCCCCGGCGACTTTGCCCGGGGGAACTACGCGCAGGGGGGTACCCGTCCGACCACCACACTAGCAAGGCTCCAACGGCGGCACCCGGCGGTCGGAGAACTAGCTAGAGCACGCGATCTAGCTAGCTAGAGGCTTTAGCACCGCCGGCTACCTCGGCGGCGCTCGGTCTGAGCGTTCGGTACGCGGCCATCGGTCTCGAGCTCGAGACCACCAACTTGGCGCTCGTAGTTCGTTTGTAAAGTAGCTGAGATCGATGCTTACCGCATGGGGAAAACGTATTCGAAAACAGCTCGTTACTTCACGGAAGCCGCGGTCGGCGCCACCAGTACCAGAGCCAACAGAAGAGCAGGTCGCCGAGTCGGAAGCGCTGATTGCTCTGTACGCGCCGCGATCGCGGCTCGAGAACGCGGGCAGCTCTGTCGAGGTGCGCGTTCTCGGGGACTGCCGGCCCCTTCCGGTGGGCATCACTGATATGACAGGTGCGACCACGGTTGCATCGATGCCTTAAGCTTGTGCCCTAATCTAAACAGCGCAGGGCCTGTTAGATTGAAGATCTATGTTTCAGAGACGTGGCAGACAGATCTTCTGGAGGCTGCGTACCGTGAACTCGTCCGCAGCACATACCACGCGCACCCTGATGCGCTGATGATGTATCGATACGACCCAGCAAGTCGGTGCTTCATTTACCTCGAGTTCTTTGCCGAGTACTTCGAGCCGGTGCAAGATATCTTTCCGTCTTCCCTCGATTTCTGATCATGATGCGGCATTCGCGAATTCACGCTTGCGCGTGCACAGAGGTCGAGTCCAGGGCCATCCCCGGATGATCTGTACTACGTCGCGAGGGATTCGGTGATCCCAGAAGTCGAGCACGCGCCCTTCCTGGCGACCGTTTTCGGATCCTAGCTATTGCCCGTTTCAAGGCCCCTAGCGGCCCGACAGCTGCATCTTATTCGAAGTCGTGGCCGCCGGCGCCATGCACGCTATAGCTAGCCGCTGAGCGGAACAGAGATTCGAATTCGTCTGCGCAGAGATTGCTGTATTTTTCTTAATTCGAATCCTTTGCCGCAAATGAGCGTATCGGCCTTGGACAACGCTGCCGCGGAGCGCTAGCGGTCGCATAAATCGAAGAGTTCGAATTCTCTAGAGAGCCATGTATGCGAAAACCACTAGAGAATATACATGCTGGTCGAATTCGTATTCGAGACGAAGCCGGCGCCGTACGCGTAGTGCATCAGGAATAATGAAGCTAGCTAGCACTATACGTCGCCATTGAGCGGATGTTTTCCAGAGCAATCATGGCTCGCATTCGCGACAGGTAGTTCGAGGCCTGCGCTCGTTCTCCGGATCCCCGCGGGAACTGGTCGCCCGCGAGGTAGAAGAAATCACCCGGTGATGGTCCCTGAGGTTTCGATGTCTGTGCACATGCACGCGCACGCGTGAATTCGCGGATCCGGAAGCCGCATCAGAAATCATCGTCAGACGCAAAGAAAGCTTGCACCGGCCGCTCGAATCCACTGGTTTCTGGGTTGAACCAATACAGCGCTACATTGTTTTTCGGTACGAGAAACTCGCTGCACGCCCGCGCCAGCAGCGCGTCCGGCCACGACCCCGAATCCGGATCATTGACTTGCACAAGATCTGCACAGGCCCATTAATTCTGTAAGAAATGTCTCTGAAACGGGATAAATGGGCACCTGACATAATTCTCCAATCGTCCGCTACAACATGCACCGCTACGGAGCTGTTTCCTTCATTAATATTCTCGACTGGTGGCGTCGCGCGCAGACAAAGGAGTCCGCGCGTGTCGAGCGGTGGCGGCACGAGCGAAGTTATATCTAGAGCATCGCTGTTCTGCGTCGCTGCCGTCGCTGGTGCCTTTGAGAAACGGGCGGCCAATCTTGCCAGGTATCGTGCGGGCTCCGCTCCCGGCGGAAATTGGTCGCCCGTGAGGTAGAAGAGATCGCCTGGAGATGGTCCCTGTGGTTTCGATGTCTGTGCGCATGCACGCGCACGCGTGAATTCGCGGAAGCCGCATCAGAAATCATCGTCAGACGCAAGGAACTTTCGCACCGGCCGCTCGAATCCATTGGTTTCTGGGTTGTACCAATACAGCGCTACATTGGATTTGGGCACGAAATACTCACGGCACACATCGGCCACTAACGCTTCCGGCCACGACTCCGAAACATTGATCGTGAATCGCACAGCCATGCCTCGCACAGGAACTGCACAGGGGTTTTCTATGGTATGGCATCCTGGTCGCAAAAGCGACAAGTACCTTGCGTCTCTTCAGGGTCCTGGATGCCCCACGGGTAGTACCGCAAGTCCGCGAAAACGCTCACCTCGACGGAGCGGTTTGGCTCCGCCGACATCGCAGTAGCGATCGCCGAGACCGCCGCGCCTGAAGAAGCAGCCGACTGCCTACTCCGCTGTCGGAGCTGCCCCGCGCGAGAGACGCTCCTGTCAAGGGAGGCCGCACGGACGCACGCGCAAGGCCGCTATGGGTGCGGAAAGAAGGCCTCCGGCGCACCTTTTCGAGCGCCACGTGCCACGCTTCCACGCCGACAGCACTTTGACCGCTTGCCACGCCGACAGCACTTGGACGCTAGCAGAACACAGCTCCAGATCCTGCGCTCCGGAAACCGCGACTTCGCCCCGGCAAGTTTGCCCCGGCGACTTTGCCCCGGCGACTTTGCCCGGGGGAACTACTCGCAGGGGGTACCCGTCCGACCACCGCACCAGCAAGGCTCCAACGGCGGCACCCGGCGGTCGGAGAACTAGCTAGAGCACGCGATCTAGCTAGCTAGAGGCGTTAGCACCGCCGGCTACCTCGGCGGCGCTCGGTCTGAGCGTTCGGTACGCAACCATTGGCAGCCATCGGTCTCAAGAGCACCGATGTGGCAGCCGTACTTCGGTTGTAACGTAGCTGAAATCAATGCTTACCGCATTCAAAGCGCTGTGCGCTGCGCCCCAGCTCATAATGGTCGGGCCTGGGTGAAGTTGGCCGAGGTCGGGCCGCCCAACAACCTCCCCTTAAAAGCTGCAAATCGTCTCTAAACGACCTTTTAGAACACTTGAACCAGTCAAGGCAGCCCGCATGCGTCGCTCTCTTGACGAGTTGTGCTCGCATCCACGACGGACCACAGAAGCTACCGGGCCATCGGCGCTCAATGGATCCCATGCACTTATGCCTAGCTAAGCACATTTAGCACGGCAGCAGTGCTCCCCCGCGCGGCTTTCCTAGGTGGGGTAAAGACAGGTGTGGTAAAGTCAGCCCTAAGTGAGTGAAGTTGCAAGTTTACCATGTGGTAAACTTAATTCCTGGCTCCCAGTGTCCGAGTCCAGCCAGAAAGCTGTTCGCGATCGGCCAGGCCGCTGGCCAGTGCCCTATAGGCCTACTGTGCCAGCCGCGAGGGCGTCCGCGAGGCTTCGCCGTACTTAGTGCTCCGCAGGAGCACGGATCTTGTTACTAATTATTTTGGGGTCTTAAATATTACCCGAGTTACAGTACGGTACATGTGCACCGCGGGCCGCGGCACGTGGCACCAATGGACCGCCAAAACAAATTAAAAAGAGCGATGATCATCATGGCATGAACGGAATTAATTATAACGTACGTACGCCGCGTACCGTGTAACACTTAAATATGACGGCATCTGTGATGTCGTTTATAAAACCTGGACTCCCTTGCGTGAAATAAGACGCTCCCAAATTATGTCCCTATGAAATTCGAGGTTTGTATCAAATTGTATCAATTTGTATGGGGCGCGGAAATTTTGTATGGGCCAGTATCATGGCAGTATGGCGCCCAGGAATTATGGCGCTTCCAAATTATGTCGTTAATTATAGCAAAAATTCGGCGACATAATTTGGGGATGACATAATGAAGTGCGCGTCATCACAGCTCGCGAAAAAAAGTCGGTCCCCGCAATTCGACTTGGCTGGGACTCGACTTGGGACTCGAATAATTCTGGCCTACAAAAGTTTAAACACCCGGGGTAGACGTACTCGACTCGGCGAAGCGCGCGACCAGCACGCGCGGCAGCTCCCGCGCGCAGCAGAGAGCGCCGCAGCTAGCCTCCTGGTCGCATATGGAGCAGGAACGGGTGCTTTCGGGCACTGCCGCGACGAAAAGTAGCCCTACGATCGCCTTCAAGGAAAGCGTGCGCGAAAACGAGCCCGACGATTTCCAAAGCGCTTCCGCCAAAGTTTAGACATTCAAGCGAGCTATCTCTGTGCTTGATGGCAGCCCGAAATCTGGCAGCGTCGCTGAAAGACTGACAAGTTCGTGCAGGGCCCCCCATCGGAGAAGGTGTCCGGGACCGAGCGCGGGCGACCTCTAGAAGCTCCAATTCGTCTCACAACAAGCTTCTAATGCGCTAGGTGTGATCGTTCTCGCATCTGGGCTAGCCCCCCAACCGCGCGCGCTGACTATTGATCATGACCGCAGCCCGCGGCCGGACGAGCTCAAGAGCCGGTTCGCCAAGATGGCGCCGGATCGCTCATAGCTAAGCTATACATCACGAATAGGTGCGTGGCGAAGCATCACGCCGCCGCGCCCGCGAGCTCCGCCCTAATCGGATCCGGATCCGCCTCTCGCAGGCCCCGAGGCGTGGAGACATCTTTCGCCGCCTCCAAGGTCGCGCACCGCTCGCTCGAATGCCGTGGGCTCCGCTCTGGCTCGGCTTCGTGTCCTGCCGCGCCTCAGGCAGATGCGCGCTCGTGTGCAATCAAGCATGTCATGCGGTTCCAGATGGCATGGCTGCGACGGCGGGGCGGTGCGGGCTGAGATGTCTAGGGCCATGAGGGACATCTAGAGCACGCGCAGAGCATTCGTGCGGGCGGCGGCACGCACCCCCGCCGCCAGCGGCACCTGCTCCAGTGGGGGGGTGGCACCTGGCAGATTCGATTTCGCTGCTTACTGCGAGGGCTGCCGGGCCGACGCTAACGCAGATCGATGCACAATTTAAAAGAGCATGCGCAGCTGGAGCGCGGCCCCGCCTGCTTCGCCTGCTTCCGCAGCGGAGATCGCCTGCTTCTCCAGAAGGCTTGGGGTGGGGGCACCTGCGCGATTTGATTTCGCTCCACACGGCAAGGGTTCGCTGGGTCGCCGCTAGCGCAGATCGATGCACACCTTGATAGAGCATGTGCGTATGCATCGCGGCCCGGAGGGGTGCATCCTTAGCGGAGATCGCTTGATCACAGTCAGTGAGCTAGTGAGAGCTAGTGAGTTTCTGGGCAACGGGCTGGCCCCAGCGGCCCGCTCTTTGAGCCACAATCATTATCACATGTATTTATATCACTGCTCCAAGATACAGGGTGATCCGAAGTGTTTTTGGGCCTCACCGGTGTTTCGAGCTTTACTCGTAGGACCCTCTCTGGAACTTTTCAGTTTTCAAGTTTCAAGATGCCACCCCGACCTGCTCATGATGCCTTATTGAAGCATCGACTCACTCAGTAGTGGCGATTTCACGCCCCCGGGGGTTTTCGAGGGTGCTGAAGACGGTGGTGGTGGTACCGAAGGCCGCCGATTAAAGCCTGGACCGGCATTCAAGATCCGCTGCAATCTGCGGCCCCACCTGGCCCCAGGACGATTCTCGCCCGCCCGGTCGCATCTAGCGCCTGGGACGCGAGATATACATCATTTAGATGCATTAACAGCTTCATACATGCTTAACAAAGCGCTCGCCGGCCCAGACGGCGCAGGCGGGGCGCCGGCGGGTTTCTCGAGAATTACGAACTCACTATCAAGATCTCAGAACGCTGGCGAGCTACTGGCGCTCTA
Source organism: Cyanophora paradoxa (assembly GCA_004431415.1). Taxonomy (NCBI): domain Eukaryota; class Glaucocystophyceae; order Cyanophorales; family Cyanophoraceae; genus Cyanophora; species Cyanophora paradoxa. The sequence goes on from QPMI01000160.1 coordinate 23,048, forward strand.
CCGTCGGAGCGTTGAACAGAGAGAGCAGGCGGGACGGAGAGGCCCTGAGAAGAAGGCGCCCCGGCGCCGCCCGCGGCCCCTGCTCGCGCCCCGAGACCCGCCGCCGCGCATCGGCCTGGCCTCCGCCGCCCGCCAGGGCCCGCCCCGCCGCCCCGAAGCCGCAGGCCTGCGCCCCGTCGTCCGCAGCGCCCCGGCGCCGCCCGCGGCCCCTGCTCGCGCCCCGAGACCCGCCGCCGCGCGTCGGCCTGGCCTCCGCCGCCCGCCGGGGCCCGCCCCGCCGCCCCGAAGCCGCAGGCCTGCGCCCCGTCGTCCGCAGCGCCCCGGCGTCGCCCGCGGCCCCTGCTCGCGCACCGAGACCCGCCGCCGCGCGTCGGCCTGGCCTCCGCCGCCCGCCAGGGCCCGCCCCGCCGCCCCCGAAGCCGCAGGCCTGCGCCCCGTCGTCCGCAGCGCCCCGGCGCCGCCCGCGGCCCCTGCTCGCGCCCCGAGACCCGCCGCCGCGCGTCGGCCTGGCCTCCGCCGCCCGCCGGGGCCCGCCCCGCCGCCCCCGAAGCCGCAGGCCTGCGCCCCGTCGTCCGCAGCGCCCCGGCGTCGCCCGCGGCCCCTGCTCGCGCACCGAGACCCGCCGCCGCGCGTCGGCCTGGCCTCCGCCGCCCGCCGGGGCCCGCCCCGCCGCCCCGAAGCCGCAGGCCTGCGCCCCGTCGTCCGCAGCGCCCCGGCGTCGCCCGCGGCCCCTGCTCGCGCACCGAGACCCGCCGCCGCGCGTCGGCCTGGCCTCCGCCGCCCGCTGTGGCCCGCCCCGCCGCTCCCGAAGCCGCAGGCCTGTGCCCCGGCGTCAGCTGCGCCCCGGCGTCGCCCGCGGCCCCTGCTCGCGCACGTGCACCGAGACCCGCCGCCGCGCGTCGGCCTGGCCTACGCCGCCCGCCAGGGCTCGTCCCGTCGCGCCCGAAGCCGCAGGCCTGCGCACAATCGTCCGCAGCGCCCCGGCGTTGCCCGTGTCCGTCGCGCCCTGCTCGAGCACCGAGACACGCCGCCACGCGTCGGCCCCGGCTCGGACGCGCGGACCGCAGATCTAGAGCCGCATGGTGGCTACTACAGGTGCATGCAGTGGCTACTACGGGAGTGTCAGCCTGCGTGTTTGTCAGCGACAGGCGCGCAACGGGCCCGGGCGCAGGGCGTTATCCGGGACCGCACCACGCACTTCGCACCACGAGCGCACCACGAGCCGTAGCTGATCATGCATATGAGTGCGTCGTGCTCGCTGCAGCTGCGGGCGTCGTGCGTCGGCCGCTCTGCGGCAGAACAGTACGCCCGGACGCATCCAAACTATACTGCCTGGCTGTCTTCGATCCTCGGGCCTACGCAATGCTGATGTGGGCGCTGGTGTCAGGAGGCGTGCTGTGTGTTGAACTTCTCCTCTCTGCCAGCGACCGGCATTTCTCCTCGATCTCGTTAAAACTACTGATAGAAAGAAATAAGCTCTATAAGAATGCATATATATGCCATATATGAAAAGGTTTAATTGACTGGCGTAGGGATTTTCCAAGTCGACTTGCCCCCCCCCCCTGTCATACAAACCGAGTTGTGGGGACCGACTTTTTTTCGCGAGCTGTGCATATATAAGTGTTAATACTGTAGGACGGCTTTTTTAGCCGTCGTTTTATTTTGCCGTAAATTGCCGAGAGGCCGAATTCGGCAATTTGAAGGGACGGCAATGTTGCTGGGGTAGAGAGTTTCCAAGGTCCCCATAAAGCGAATGTCTGGATTCGGCAATTTATCACCACGGCAATTCCGGTTTGGGCGAATTCGGCAATTTTTCACCACGGCAATTTAAGCCGTCCTACAGTACTATGTTATACGGTAATAACGGTATGCATGATCCGGATCTGGAACGGACGAGATTCGAAGGCGTCTCCGAAGGCCAATTGTTGAGTCCCCAAACTTTTTTCAACTCAAAGAAAGTAAAAAGAAACGCTCACTAGTATGCTTTTTATAATCATTTTATAAACTTGACATAAAGTGTATGATTTAGAGACCCGCCCACGGCCCACAGGTGGCGCCGCCGCGCCGGCCGCCGCCGCCGGCCCGGCCGCCCGGCCGCGGCGGCGGCGCGGCGGCGCGGCGCGGCGGCGGCGGCGCCGGTCGGGCGGCTCGGGCCGGGTCGGCGGCGACTCGGCGCCGACTCGGCGGCCCATCATGCTGCAAGCTCCCGCCGGGCCGGCGCGGGGTCCCGGACTCCCGGCAGCGCATCCGCAGTGACCAGTGGCCAGTGCTGATTCATGCACTGCGGCAAGCTCCCGCCGGGCCGGCGCGGGGTCCCGGACTCCCGGCAGCGCATCCGCAGTGACCAGTGGCCAGTGCCACTGGCCACTGGCCAGTGCACACGTGGGCAGTGGGCACAGTGGGGCCGCACTAGTACTGGCCATGGGCCATGGCCCATGGGCATTGGGCACAGACTCCCGCACAGTGGGCACTGGGCAGGCGGTGCATGCCACGGTGCCACTGTGCCAGGCACTGACTGGGCCCGGTGGGCCGGCCCGGCCGCGGCCCCGGCGGGTGGGCCCTGGCCCCTGCAGCCTGCAGGCTGCAGCTGGCGCCGGCTGGCGCAGCCTGCAGCTGGCGGCCCAGTGGGCAACGGACGTCGACGTGCACGTGGCTGCGTGGGTGACGGTGGCTCCCACTGGGTCGTGGGACTCGTGCGGCGAGTCGTGCCACGGTGCCCGGCCATGTCCGACGGTCTCGTGGCCCGTGGGCCGTGCCGCCGTGGCCGGTGGCCATGGCCCCGGGCCCATGGCCCATGGGCCGTGGCCCCGGGGCCCGGGCCCGTGCCACCCCGTGGGCGCGATTCCGCCGCGCGAAGCCTTGAACAGGCTTTCGCGGATCCGGAGGTCGCGTGCACACAGCCAGGCAAATCGACATCGGTATTTCTTCCGCACGCGCGCGGCAGCCGGCGTGCACTGCCCCTCAGATTTAGAGAAGCTGCCCCTGCCCCTCAGATTTAGAGAAGCTGCAGCCTGCAGTGCCTGCGCATGCATGCGCAGCTGCAGCTGCAGTGCGATCCCTGACGCGGAGTCCCTTAAGCTTGATCCGCTGCACTGCGGCAGATGATCATGATCATACTTGAGGTATATACTATAGCTATTTGTATGTAGCGATGATATTCTGGAAAGAGTCCAAGCCGGAGATCGAGTTCGTTCAAATTCAGCCTTACGTGTTTACGTGCTCGTCCATGGCCAGCTAGCGCTGCAGCGCGTACGTATTGTAGCGTATACGCGTGCTCAAGCTCAGAATGGTGCCAAGCGACGTGGAGCGCTGCGCACGAACGCGCACGGAACGAACGGGGAGCTCGAGCCGTCCATCATCGGCGGATAGCACGGAGAGCGCCGGCTTGGCGCGCCTACGTTCGCGTGCCGGGCATGCCTTCGCTCGCCGGCCGAGCTCGAGCGCTGCCAACACTGGGCTGCAATCCATATGTGCAGCAGCAGCTGTGCATGCGCCGAGGTCGGCGTCGACTTTGCGAGGCGGATCTTGGAAACCCCCACGGGTCGAGAGGCTTTTCCCGAAGGTCGGCGCATCGCTCTCTCGATTTCACTTCGATATTCGGGCCGATTCGCCTCGCGTGTCCAGAGCGCCAGCCGCCCTCGCCTTGAGTTCCTGGCGTCAACGATGGCTGCGGCTGCGGCTGGCCGTAGCCAGGCCCGTAGGGGCTCGGTCGCGAGCTCCAGTCCTTCACGATCGCCCCGTTCTGGCCATGGGAGCGTGCGATCGGACAGCCTCGTCTCTGGAACCCTTCGTTTCCCCATGTCCATGCATATGGCCAGCGGTAGCGCCGCCATCGATTCGTTTGAAGTGAATCAAGAGACGCGTACGTCGACAGATGCGCCCATCGGTCCACCGGTTGTGTTCCGATCAGAGCCGAAGGCCGCACGCTCAGGCTCCACCAGCCCATCGCCGGCTGCAGCTACCGCGACCCCCGAACAGCTGTGGACGCCCATGGCCTCGCCATCCGGCCTCCCGGCTGCGGCCGCAGCCTCCTTTCTTTCGCCGCTGCATGTTCGTCTGCTGAACGGCGATTCGAATTCCTCTCTCTTCACGTCGAGCGCGCTTGGCACGGGTGCCACGGGCGCGTCGCACTCGTTCTGGGCTGCCGCCGTTCGCCTGCACATACGCGGGCTCTCATCGGCCGCAGAGCGATTCCTCAGCAAGTATGCCTCCTTTTCTAAATTCAATTTACCGGCCATCGGCCTCTCGTTAAATTTAAATAACATTTTCGTAATCGTAGGATGGCGATGGAGTCTCTAACAGAGGTCCGGGAGCGGGGCCCGCGGTTACTGGGCGCGGATTTCAGTGCCTTCTTCTCTCGCATCTTCCATTTAACGAGGAAGCACGGAGGTCTGCCCGGGTTCCTTCCGATACTTCACCTATATCGATATCTCGCTTTGTCTAACTCTGATTTGCCTTCATTGATAGGCGAAGTCCATCACCTCTATGGTACGCTCGATGTTTATCTGGAGGGAATTTTTGAACCGCCCCCGCTGCTAGAATCAAACTGGCCATGGAGCTCGGGCTCGGGTTCTAACTTCCTTCGAATTCCGCATACATATATATACGTAGCGCGCTCACTTTGCATGCGCATGTCCAGGTAACACGATGTTGATCTTCGTTCATGCTAGCAAGGATTCGGAGCTTGCAAGTGCGGCCCGATCTGCAATGAGCATTGCCGCTGAGGTAGTCAGAGAGTTCGAATGCGAATTTCAGCATGGCGACCAATTTTCCACCTCTTCTCTTCGCGGGAGCTCAAGTTTACGTCAGATGTCAAGAACTTCTGCACAGAATCAGCAGTCAAGGCGTCAGTCTGCGTCGACGTCGACCGCCGCCGCCAAACTGCAGCTTCGAGTGGATGCATCCATTTCAGCCGGATGCTTCTCGGTCGCTGCACTCTCTGATTCGAATGTCGAGCTCGAGGGTAGCATGATTGCTGTCTTTGGAGAGCCACTTGACAGGCTAGTTCGGGCCAGCAGTTTTGTGAAACCGTGGCAAATATGTGTTGCTCCCGAGGTTCGCCACTTACTCGATTGCAAATGTTACTCATGCGTGGCCGCGGCCCCTGTATACGTATGTCTGTCTACGTGTACTTGACAATTCGCCACCAGGTAACACGGCTCCTGTCAGCTGCCGTCTTTGACGTCGGCGTGCAGCTCAGCTGCCGCAATGCCGGCCACGTGCGTATATGTACATGTGCTCTTATTTCGTAATCACCTGATTGACTCTCGATCGGTACCAGTTCTCTGTTTACGAGGTCGACGCGAGTGCACCTGCGAGCTCGCGTGAGACAGAAGACCGGATCCGGAGCTGGGAAGAGCTGATCCAAGGCTCGCGATCGAGCTCCAGCCCAGCATCGCCTGTTGAGCGCACAGCCCAGAGCGACAGAGAATGCAAGCGGGGATCCGGAAGCGCTGGACCCTCCCGCACGAAGAGAAGCAAGGCCTTTTTCGAGGGCGTCTTGCGCCGCGCAGGCAGGCTCATAGAGTCGCTCCGGCGCTCGCGATCGCCTACTGTCGCATCAGAATATAAGGAGCAGCAGCAGCAGCAGCAGCAGCAGCAGCGACAGCAGCAGGTGTCGCCAGTGGCGCAGCCCCAATCGGCCCGCAATCTTCCGGTCACAACACCCGATCGCGACTTTGAGCTCGATCGCGACATCTACATGCATGTGTTGCCGGAAGATTTGCGGATCAGCATCGAAAGCGAAGCCTGGTGCTTCCGCGGCCGTCCCCTCTAGATCTATATCTAGATCTGTGAACGTAACTTCCAAACCATGGCCATATTTAATAAATTTAGCCATATATATATGGACCGATTGATCTATCTTTATGTGTCGTACGCGTGTTTGTGCCGTCTTTGCTGCAGCTTACGTCTCTCCCCGCCGGTACACTTCGTCCTCCAAGCCCGGAGAGCGAGATTCGCAGCGTTGTGTGTGCTTGCGTAAAGATAGACACTGCGAACGTTCCGGCCGCGGCTTTGAGTTCGTCGATTGACACGGGAAGCCGACCGCGAAGTGCTGCCGATGGCCAACAGGTCTCTTCTACCGTGGGAGCTGGGACGTCGACGGCAAGCATCCCTTTCTCTGCACCTGTGAAGCGGTTGAACTGAGGCTGGCTTTGCGTTTCGCGTAGGACAAGATCCAGATGCTTCAAAGGGGCTTCCAATTAGTCAAATCCGCCGTAATTGGAGGAATTTTGAGAGACATTTCTTTTGACATCGACAGCGTTTCCGTGAGTCTCGATTTGCATTCCGCATACGTCGCCATTTGCGCGCGATGTTTTTATTAATTGTTCTCAATTGAACAGATATTTATCACGGTGCACTCTTGCGCGCTTCAAAAATTATTGCTGGCTTTTTGTAACGTTTTCGCAAACCTCTTCGTAGTGGGGCGCAACAGGCGTGCCTCGTCCCGAGAGCGCTTTTCGCGCTGTGTCGGCTGCGCTGCACATACGCTCGAGATTCCACGATGAAGGTCTCGGGCCCGTGTCCGTCGGGGTGGCGTCTGGCCCGTGCGCTACCTTGGTCCTGTGTGTCCCATGGGTTCTTGGAGTTAATGGCATCCGGACTGCAGGGTGTTCACCGGCGTTGTCGGAGATGAGCCGTCGCGGCGATCGCTCTTCCTCTGCGTCGGACGCGCTGTCTCCTGCGCATTTCGGTCCGCCGTCCATTCTATGCGTGCACATATATTAAGATCGTCACCGGTTTTTGAAGGACACGCTTGATCATGAGCAGGCTGATGAATGCGGCCGCTGGCTCAATCCTCGTGGATTCGTCCATCTACAAAACGGTTGCAGAGGACTTCGTCATCGAGCCGACGACGTTTCCGAGATCCTCCCGCGGACCTGTACATGTAGATCCAGAGGTATCCTTCACAATTCCGAAGTAATTATATATAAATTGCAAGGCGCTACATGCCCTACTGATCGCGACCGTCCCTCATGATCAGGATCTGGCCGCTTCCTCGAGCTCGAGTTCTAAAAGATCGCAGTGTTATCGGGTGCTCTCGGCGCCACGGCAGGCGCGGGAGAAGCTTGCTGCCGTGGGCCGCTCGAGCTCGCATACACAGCGGAGATTGGAATCGGCGCGGTCGATGCAAACGGAGGTATTTGACATGCACACGTGCATGGAAGCCGATATGAGTGAGAGCGGCGGACCAAGCTTCAGCGGAGGGCTTTCTCTCGAGGAGGCAACAAGAGAGCTCTCGGCGGCCGCCGAGTCGGGCGACAGCCTTCTCTACGGCCGGCGAGAGGTCAAGTCTCAGTTGGTCGAGCTGCTGGCGACCGTCCGCTGCGGCGAGCACCTGCAGAATGCTAGCGGTGCCGGACCCGCGAAGGGCCACACGCTACTCGTCGTGGGTGACCACGGCTCCGGCAAGAGCACTCTCGGTGCGCGCATATTCGCATACAATGCATATGTAATTTAAAACGTGAAAATTCGAATTCATCGGGAGTCCTGACCTTGCCATTGGTTGAAATTCGTGTCGCGGTCGCACTCAGTGGCCGAGGCGGAGCGTCTCTGCGAGATCGTGCACCTCCCGTTCCTCAGCCTGCAGCCAAACCCCAAGGAGGTGAGCGCAGCACTGGCGATTCGCGATCAGTGACGTCGCCTACTAGTCGCGACCGTGATTAATAATTATTATATCGAAGCTGATTTGGATTTTGCTTTCATGAAAACCCACAATGCGCCCGCAGATGTGCCCATACGAAGCTGTGCGTCGCCTACTGCGGAGCGTCATGCTATCGGATCAGCTCAAGAGCCCATTGGCCGTCGGCGATACGCGGCCAGAGAGCGTTGCCACAGGGGCATACGCATCCGTTGCCGTGGAAAGAGACGGGCTTGAAACGAGCGCCAGCCGCGGCTCCAATGGCATCGATGTGGGCGAGCGGCGGCACGTTTCGGCGGCTCTGGGGGCCTGGCTCCAGTCCGCCGCCACGCAGCCCGCGTCGCCGCCAGAGCCAGCAAAATCAGGACTCGCGCGGGCGTCGACGTCGATATCCCCGAGCAGGTCCGGGCGCAACAGCTGCAGCCCTCGGGTGTCGATAGAACTCCGCGCCGGCGCCTTGCGGGGACGGAGTGCGAGCCCCAATTCAAGAAGCCAATTGCAACGGCCAAGGTCAGAACACGAAGTCCCGGAGCTGAAATCTTTTGGATCTCTGTACGATCGCGGCCGCTCTTCATTCGACTCGAGATCCGGGGCTGATCGCGACCAGCCCACTTATGCGAGTTCGCCGAGGAGCAGCGGACCCCCGCGGCTCTTTATTGAGGCCCTTTCCTTCCTCAAGAAAGTGGACACGCAACTGGCGACAACCTACAACGCCCAGGTCCGGCCAACATGCCTTATAATGATCAAAAGCTAGGCGGCGAAAATGTGTGCTCTAAGTATAACACACGCTTGTGCACGCCCCGCAGGTAATAATGCGGCTCCTGAGCGAAGGCGTGTTCTTCCCGTCCACAACGGCGGCTGAGAGCTTGCGGGAAAGCCCAGAACGCTCGCGCTCGCCGGCCTCCCGCGGCCGTAGCTTTAGCCGGTCTCGGCGCTCGCAAAGCTCTCGCAGTGGCGACGCGCTTTCCTTCGATAGCCTCGTCGATTTCCAACTGGGGCCCGCCTCAGAGGGGTACCGCGTCTTTGCCTTCCTGTGCCAGCTCCTCGAGGTACGTCTTGCGCGGCTGCTTTCATTGTTTCAGTCGATTTCTAGGATCGACATCATGGAGCTTCGAATTCTCGTCCCTAACGCCCCGTCCGGTCCCGCGTCAACGTTGCAGGCAGTTGCGCGAAGCACAGGGGCGCTCATCGTGATCGATGACTTCTGCGACCTCGACGCCGCCTCTCAGAAGTGCCTCGCCTTCGTCGCCCAGACAGGGTCAGCGCCGCCGCTTTACTTTGCTTTCTGCTATTTCGCGATCGGCTCTACATATGCGTCTCGCTGGCACTGACCGTGAGCGCGCCGAGCAGGCGGGTATGCGTCCTGGCAACGTCGCGGAAAGTGCTGCCGAACACCGTTTCTGTCGAATTCAACATGATGCAGCACAGCCGGCATGTGCGACATGCCGAATTAGGCCCTTGGCAATCTCTCGGTAAGCGTTTCATCCGTCTTTGGCCGCCATAGATATCGCGGTCGCGCGCAGCATCCGATGCCGTTGCTCCGCAGACGACGTAACGGGCTTCGTGAGTTTCGTGCTGCGTATCAAAGAGGAGAACCTCTCTCGGCCGCTGGCCAAGGCGCTCGCGGAGCGCACCGGGGGGGTGCCGCGCCTGCTCCACGCGCACGTTGTGCACCTCGCCAAGTCGGGCCTCATCGAGCTCGACAACGGGCGCGCACTGGCATCCGCCGCGATGCTCGGGGGCCCCGAAACGGAGTCGTCCCTCGCCTCTGGCTCGACCACCCCGCGCCATTCCGTCGACATCGGCGTCCTTCCGGCCGCTGCCGCAGTGGCCAGGGGTCTGTTCAAACTCGACGAAGGGGCGGGGGCACTTGCAACTGCGAGCGGTCGTCCCGTCGGGCGCGAAGATCTGGAAGCCCTCAGGCCCGCTTCGCCAGCTGCAGCGATGCAAGGCGAGGTCGCAAAGCGCCCGTCGAGTTTGCGCCTCATCTCAGACAAGGTCGACGATGGCATGGACTTCCGCTTGCGACAGCCCGGCGTTGACATCATCACGATCAACCCCAGTTCTAGGACCCGAGCTCGCGATCGAGCGCCCCGAATGCAATTCCCCACTCCCGAGAGGCGCGCCCGCAGTCGCCCACCGTACCTCACCCCGAGAACTAAGATCAAGCTCGCGAGGTGACTTCGACGCCGACTGACGCGCGCGCGTGCAGCCTCCTCCCGATCTCGATCCTGGGCCGGCTCGAGCGGATTCCGACCGTCGCGACCACTGTCCTTAAGCTGGCCTCCGTCCTGGGGCCGCGATTCGAGTCCGGCCTTGCACAGTACGCCATCGACGGCGTTGCCGAGTGGAGCTCTATCGTCGACTGCCTCACGGTGGGCCGGGATCCGAAATATATCGATTGTGTCGCAGCGCTAGCCTCGAGCTCGGCTTCGAATTCTCAATCGCATGCCACAGGTGCTGGAGCGACACGGGGTCCTCGACCGCAGGCAGACTGCGACCAGCGGCCTTTTCGAGTACGGTGCGCCCGCTGGCCATGGGTGCACGTGCCACGTCCGCGGTAGAACCTGATCGCTGACACCGGTCGTTCGATTCGGCCAGTTTTCGCCGATCCCGCCCACGGTCCGCGGCCGCATGCAACCCGCCCCCTCAATATTGAACGTAACTCCGGATCCGGACCCCCGCGCGCAGTGGACGTGCTGCGGAAGACGGTCGACGAGTCCGACGCGGCGCTCGTCGCCTGGCGCGCCGCCGAGTACCTTTGCCGCACTTCCCAGAACCGCAACAAGGGCGCCGCCTCTCTGGTCCGGATCGCCCCCCGCTTCCGTAGCCGAGCGCGGGGAAGCGTAGGCTGACGGGTTGTTGTATCAGGTTGCGGGGTACTACACAGCGGCGGGGGCGGGGACGCTTGCGGAGCCCTACTGGGAGATTGCGGCGGAGGCCGAGCTCGAGGCTGGCCGCCCGGCGGAGGCCCTCGCGATCCTGACCGCGGAGCGCGCCGGGGCTCCGCCCGCGCTCGCGATCGCCCTCCGGCCGCCGGGCGGCTCCCTCGCGAGCGCGGCGAGCGCGACGCGGGCGGGCGGCGAGGCTCTCGGCGGGGCGCGGCGGCTCGAGCTGCGCTCCCGCGCCCTCTTTAGCCTAGGCCGCCTTGCCGAGGCCCTCGAGGCGCGTGCTCACGTGTTTCTGGCGCCGGCGCCGCAAAATGTTTCCGCCGCTGACGCCCCGCACCAGGCCGTCCAGGCCTGTCTGCAGGAGCTGGGGGTCCGAATCGAGGGGAGGCGGCCTCTCGCCCTCCCCGTCCTCCTTGCCGCCCTCTCCTCCGGTCGCGAGGCCAAGCGGGGAACTCGAAGAGAAGGCCAGGAGGGCGCGCCGCCTGCAGCTGCGGCCAACTCGAGCTCGCTGCAGGACGCCGTGCAGCGAGCGACGGGGGCGCACCCCGAGCAGCGCCGCGGCGACGTGCTCGTCGCTGCCCTCGGTGAGCGGATTCAACCTTCGGATTCGAAGCCAACGACGCTTTATTTGATGCATCGCAATTGCACGCTGAAACAATTGATTGATCCTGCAGGGACCTACACCTCGATCCTCGCCCACTGCGGGGACGCCGCATCGGCAGCCGAGTCCGGTGCGCCCCCGGCCCGCCCGCCCCGCCCGCAAACTTTTCAGGGATTCCGCCCGTGCCGACCCGCGTCGGCTGCAGCACTCGCGATGGTGCGGCTGGCGCGGCGGCGGAGCCCTCCCGCGGAGCGCGTCGACGCCCTCGCGATTGCCGCGTCCGCCTTCGTCGTGCGTACCGCCGGGCCGCCACTTTCGCCACATTTACATTGCATGCGTGACTCCACGCTACCGCCGCTGCTGATTTCGATCATGGCGCGCGTGCAGCGTGCGCGCTACAGGCTGCGGACGACGGCGGCGCTTCTGGAGGGTGCCGCCGCCGTGGCGGCGGGGCTGCCTGCCGGCGCCCTCTCGGGGCCCCTAGCCCTTGCCCAGGTACGGTACCCGGCGCGCGCCGGATCTGAGCCCATGGCCACTGCACCGGCTGCGGTGCCTGCTCTCTCCGACGCTCGCTGAGATCGGTTCCGCAGATGACTGCCGCGGCCTTGAGTTGCTCGTTCGGTAAAGTGGACTCAGAAGCGCGCTTGCTCGGTTTCAGGGTGCGTCGGCGTCGAGCACACGCTTAAGCTTCGAAAATTTGCTCGCGACCGCTTCCAAAGTTCTCGCATCAGATTAGATTCCCCACCAAATGTTTCGCTCGACCTTCTAATAATTGCGCCAGCTGCGGGCGATGGGAAAGTACTCGGACGCTGGAGAGGTCACAATGGTCCATGCGCTCGCCCACATCTTACGAGGCCGGACTGGAGAGGCTTACGCCATATACAAGTCCCTGGCGCGCCCCCGGCCCTGGCTGCAGCTGCCCCCCGCGAAAATCGACCGCGCTCACCGGCTCCGCCCGCAGGAATCGTTTGCCGTAGCTCACACACACACCCTCTACTTGTGCGCCGCGCCGCACCCCTCGGAGCCTCTCGTATTTACGCGCAGGCGCTAATATCACGGCAGGTTCTGGGCTTTGGTGGGACGCGCGACGGCGGCCTTGCTCGATTGCGAGCACCCCGACGTCGACCGCGTGCACCCACCCGTCGAAGTCACGTCGCACTCGCAGCCCACGGGCGCAGCGGCGCCCTTCCTGTATCGGTGCGAAATCAATTCGCATTCGATTTGTTCGCGAAAGTTGCTATCAATCGCGAGCTCAAGCTCGAACTGGTGCAGAGACCAAACTGGCCATGGGCCTGTGCCCGTGGTGGAGCTTATCGACCAGGCGCGCCCGCTCGCTTTAGATTGCAATGCGCTCTTTCGCGCCGCGGCGGATCTCTCAGACCCGTCTAATTTCTGTCCAGGCGCGGCTCGAGTTTCGAACGGAGCCGTTCCCGCTGGAGGCGCTCGCCCTGTCGGCCGCGGACGCCGCCTGCGCGCTCCGGGAGGGCCGCCTCCAGGTCCGGTCTCGGCTGCCTCGCCTGTCCGTGTTGCGCAGTGCGTATATCTCACCGTCCGCGCGCAGGCGGCGGAGCAAGCGGCGCTGGCGGCGGTGGAGGCGCTGCGGCGGCACCGGCCGGTGGGCGCGGGCTTCGGCTCCGAGTCGGCGGGCCGCGCGACGGCGCTGCACCTCGCCCTCCTGCCGCTGCTCCTCGCGGGGACAGTCCTGGCCGACCTGCTCGACCACGGCTACACCGCGGAGGCCGCCGAGATCTCCTGGCGCCGAACCGCCAGCCGCCGCCAGCTCCTCCACGGCGGGTGCGCACGCATGCATGATCGACGGCGGATCGACGTCGCAATCGTTGAATATTTCGACCCGCGCAGGCCGCTGCTGGAGTCTTTCGCGGATAGGAACCTCGCGCTCGCTCGGGACTACGGGGAGACGGAGGCAGGCTGGCGGCGGCACCTGCGCGCCGCCCTCCGCGACGTCGTCGACGCGCTCCGCCCCGAGGCCGCCCGCTTCCCCGCCGCCGCCCCCGCCTACGAGCTCCTCGAGGTGAGTGGGCTTCGATCTAGATCTTATGCTTGGGTCGGCGTCGCGGGCCCTGGGTTGCCCATATGCATCGATCGCGATCCCATCCAGCCATCCACGTGTGCATGCGCGCTAATTGTAAGGATCGTGCACGTTTTCAGGGGAGGTGGCAGGCGCTCTCGGGCTCGGGCGCCGCGTCGCGGAAGCTGTACCGGCGCGCGGCTGGCCTCGCCCAGGCCGCGGGGGTGCGCCTCATCGAGGAAATGGCGACGGGCTGGCTTCACCACTGCGATCGTGCATCGTAGCAAGATCTAGAGAGTTCATAATTACTTGTCTCAGGCGCTTTCTATACTATGATGATATATCTTCAGAGCGGAATTTTCAGGAGCCGAGGCCGACCAACGCCATTAATTGTTTTACACATTCAACTAGTGTAGATAATTCACTTGGCGCAGACGCGTACGCATTACATTACTAGAGCCGATCATTCGTAGGGCAACACCTTATGTGTACATTTTATATATGCGTGATTATAGTACAGTGATCCTGTTTCAAGTTCATCCTTTTTTTTTGAGAAACTACCCACCCAGCGACCGTGATCAAAAAGCTTAAGACAGGAATGATTCACGACCAGCTAGTACAGTGAATCGCAGAGTGATGCCAGAAGAATGTGTTTACCTTCTCGCATGTGTTCGTAGATGTAAATAGATCGGATTACATTAGCTTCAATATATATCGACCTAGAATGTTTGCATCTGATGGATTCGAAATAATAATGTCCCTGCGGAGCAGGAGTGGCCTTGCATTTTCGGGGTCTTTCCTCGATCCGGGGGGGGGGCTCTTAAGGACCTCGATATTATCTCTTAATGACTTCCTACGGGGGGCTCGCCCCACCGTAGTCTCTCCGAGGGCTCAAAAGTAGATAGTAATCGTGATATTAAAAGATACCAAAGTCACTGAGTAATCAGAAATCAACGATATAACAAACAGTCGCAAAACACATAATCCGATCAAGAGGGATCACGATAAGGGGCATGATTGTAAGAACGCAAAGCATAACTCAGTAAGGAGACTCGGAACGAGCACGAGGAGAAGTAGTAGAACTCGGAAGAGCATTAGAACAACGAGAAGCACGGGGACACAATCGTGAGCCCGCTGCCGGCGCCCAGATCTAGATACGCTGCGAGCATTGTCTTCTACTCCTTCTCCCGGAGTCCTCGTGCTCGTTCTCCTTATCTTTTGCGTTCTTCTGATCGTGTCCCTTCTCGTGATCCCTCTTGCAATTGATTCTGTATTTTGTGCTAGTTTACTGTATCTTTGATTTGTGATTGCTTTGTTGCCCTTAATATCACTACGCACGTATACCTACGGGGGGTTCGCCCCACCGTAGTCTCGTAGTCTCTCAAAAATAAATTAATGTATCTTGGACTCCGAATTCGAAGATCTAGAGATCTAGAGACACGTGACCGACGTCGACCCCCCCCCCCCCCCCCCGATTCAGAGAAAATTTCGCATACCCCATTCGATCTTGACCTTCCTGATTCAGCTAGAGGCAGCTTCGATATCGATCCGGATCCTGCAGCTGCAGCACCCGCATTCCGTGGCTCGTTTCAGCATGGCCTTCATCGCCGCTCTCCCTGCCGTTCTCGTTGGGAGCGCGCCGGCGGCCACAGCGTGCGCGGTCTCTCCTCGGTGCCCTCCCGCAAACGCGCCGCTTGGCGAGCACCGACGCGTCGGCGCGCTCGCCTTGCCGCCGTCCGGCTCGCTCTTCGGCCGCGCATTCGCGCCGGCGACCGCGCGCCGCGAATTCTTCGGGGCCACGGTTTCGCGCGCTCCGGCCGCCCCGCGGCCACAGATCGCATTCAGCGTTCGCGCCGACGTGGAAGGTGCGCTGCGCATGCTCTGCAGCTGGGTTTCAGCTGCCAAGTTTCCGTGTGTATACGTATCTCGAAAGCAAAGCTCGAGCCCCATGACGCGCAAGCGCAGAGCTTCCCAAGGGCCAGCGCGAGAACCTCGCGCACCTCGCGCGCCACAATTCTGGCGGTGCGTATGTATACCTCTGCGCGGCCGCGGGCCCACATTCCAAGCTTACGGCCTTCCCGATCGGCCCCGGCCGCTTCGGATTCCGGATCCTCAGTGTGGCACGGCCGCTGGACGGTGTACGCGCCGGACGGCCGGGTGACGAAGGCGTTCGACCTCTCGCGGGAGGTCCTCCTGGAGGGCCCCCCCGAGGCCGGACGCTTCGGCGAGGCGGCCAGCCACGTCGAGCGCCACCGGCGCGCCGCTTCGATTCTAATTTGAATCTTGCGCTCTCGCGATCGCTCTCGCGCCAGCGCCGCCTCCTGACCCGCCCGTGCTCGCGTGCGCGCGCGCAGGACGCCCGGCGGAGAGTACGAGAGCGCCCAGTGGTCCGCCCGGCCCGGCTTCGAGTCCGATGTTAACGTTCGCAATGAGCTCGAGCCCCGCGCGCGCGCATGCGCATGCGCAGGGCGTACCTCTCGCACAGCCGCGCCCCGCTATTTTTGGACTCGGGCGCCGGCATGTGGGCCTCGGTACCCTTCTCCGGCGCCGAGCTACTCTACGCGAAGGCAGGCCCCGCCCCGCCCAGCGCGCCCCGCCCCGAACCCTGCCGACAAATCGAATTCGAGACCGAGGTTTTAACGCCCATGGCCACGGCAATCCAACCCCCTTCCTCTCCGATTCGCCGCCCCCCGCCCTCCGCCCTTCTTCATCCATCCCCGCCCCACCCCTCCCCGCCCCGCCCCGCCCCGCCCCGCCCCGCGCCCGCGCGCGCCCACCCCAAGCCTCGGCCCCCGGTCGCGGACCCGCCCAGCAAATCGAGAATGAGGTTATGACGCCCACGTCAATCCACCCCCCTTCCCTCTCCGCCCTCCCCCGCCCTAGGCCTCCGCCCTTCCTCAGCTGCAGCCATCCGCCCTTCCCCCGCGCGCCCTGCCCCGCCCTGCCCCTCGCCCCCCTCCCCTCCCGCCCCCGCCGACGCCGACGTTGACCGCGGGCGCGGGCGCGGGCAGACGCGGCCCGACGGGCGGCGCGTGCGCGTCGGCGCGGGCGTGGCGTACGACGCAGAGGGCGCCCTCGAGTCCGTCTCTTACATCCGCGAGGCGCGTCACGGCGTTCCCCTTACATATATAATCCATTATAATATCCTTTATAAGTGATTGTTTTTGAGAGACTACGGTGGGGCGAACCCCCCGTAGGTACTGGCGTTATAAGACAGAATTGCAATATAAGCTTCCAGCTTCAATGCTGCCAGCTTGAAGAACGTTCCCCTCAGCTCGCCCCCTTCCCCCTCTCTCTAACTAGTCGGGCCCCGGGGGTCCTTTAAATTTCGCCTTTCCAGCTCAGGATCCGGGATCCGCCCTGGTTCGCCGCGCCGCGCCCGGCCCCGCTCAGCGGCCTCTGCGCAGAGGGGGCCGCCCGCCCAGGCCGGCGCGAATTAAATAAATAGATCTAGATGCGCACGCCCTCGTAAATAATCATGAATTATGCTCTTGGACCCCCTCTAGCTCGTCGGGGCACGCGCAGGACGCCTGCAATAGATCTAGATACATTATATATATAATAATTGAATCATCAGAGATCGAGGATTCTCTCTAACTAGATTCTCTCGGATTCTCTAACTGGAGTCTCTATCTGGATCCAGACCCTCTCTAACTCGTCGGGCACGCGCAGGGCGCCTTTAATAGATCTAGATGCCTTTCTAATGAAATAAAATCGTCGGAGATGAAGGATCCTCTCTAACTCGTATACGTGCGCGCAGGACGCCGGCGGGTGGCCCTCGCCGGCCTTCGCCGCCTTCGAGGAGGCCACGAGCGCCGCCGTCGGCCCCGCCGGCCACGGGCGCGCCCCGCCCCTGCCGCCCGTTCTATTAAGAGCTCCTAATGCTTCATTCCTAATGTCTCTATTAAGAGCCCCTAATTATAAATGGCCACGGGCGCGCCCCGGCCCCGAACCCCTCCCCTCTTCCCTCCACGTGCACGTCCTTGGATGCTCCGATCCACTGTTAGCTTGGCTGCGTCCCGGGGGGGCATGGGCGTCGGCCCCGCCGGCCACGGGCGCGCCCCGCCCCTGCCGCCCGTTCTATCAAGAGCTCCTAAATGTTAAGAGCTCGATTATTAAGAGCTTATTAAGAGCTCCCGTTCTATTAAGAGCTCTACTATCTATTCTAATTTAAATGTTTTCATCCCTGCGAACTGCCTCCCGACATGCGCCGGCCACGCGCGGGCGCCGGCGCGCCCCGGCCCGGCCCCCTCGATCGCGCCCTTAGCGCAGCTGCCCTTCTCTACGACCTATATATGCGTTCTTGCGGACATTGCAAAAACTAAGTTTTGAGCCTAGGCCTAGGCCTCCCGGCCCCTCCCGCTGAGTCTACGCCTGATCATGACCCGCGCCCTGTGCAGCTTCGTCTGGCCCCCGAGGCCCGAGGCGCGCGCCCCGGCCGCGGCCCCCGCCCAGCCTCTCCTTCAGCTGCTGCGGCTCACCCCCTCTGCAGATCAAGAACGCGGCGATGGGGACCGGGGCCTTCGAGTTCAGCGCCACCGCCGGCGACGTCTTCCTCCAGGCCCGCCCCCCCCTCGAGCTCGAGCTCCTCCAATTTACGCTAATACATTTGATTGCTACCCAGCTATGTATTTATACCTCCTCCCTCCTATCTATATATTACCCAGCTACTCTATATTCTACCTCCTCCCTCCTCCCTAATATATTTACTACGCGGCCCGCCCCTCCTCCAATTTACGCTAATATATTCGATTTCTACCCAGCTCATTTCTGAGCTTGAAATCTGCGCAGAACTACGCGGCGTATCTGGACCTGCCCCACGCCCGCGTGCGCGCGCTGACCCCGGCCCGGCCCCCACCCCCCCGCGATATCGGTCGCCGTCTATGGCCCCGGCCCCTCGCCGACTCCCTCTCACGAATACATATACAATTTAATTTTACATGCTCTATGAACGATCCGAAAGGATTCCAGAACGGCAAATCTAGTTGTTCTCTGCTTAGAACTCGCTTCCGGCCTCTTCAGCTGAAGATCGGGGGCCGGGCCCCCCATGCGCAGTTCTCGATGCCTGACGGGGTGGTGGTCTACGTTCCCACGCGGCTGACGGACAAGGGCAAGAAAGGTCCGACCCGCCCCGACCCGCCCCGCCCTTCGCCGCTAAAGCGAGTCGCCTGTAAACATTTGACTGGCAGCGGTCCGCGCTCCCCGCGCGCCTCTAATATCTACCGCCTCCAAATTAAATGTCTAAGATCTATATCTAATATCTATCTGACTCGGTGCGCGCATGCGCAGGGCACCGCCACGACTTCGCGCTGACGCTCGTGGCCCCGGGCCGCCCCGGCCTCGCCATGGTGCCGAATCCAAAGCCCAGCCCGGCCCCAGCTGCAGCCCGGTCATAAATATCGCGCGACATTAAAGTTCCCGCCCGCCCCTCCCTCTCTCCCCTCCCCCTCTCCCTTCCCCCCTCCCCTCCCTCTCTCCCCTCATCAATTCCCTCCCATCTCCCCTCCCTCCCTCCCGCCCCTCCCTGCCGCCCCTCCCTCCCTCCCCGCCTCTCCCTCCCGCCCCTCCCTCTCGCCCCTCCCTGCCGCCCCTCCCTCCCTCCCCGCCTCTCCCTCCCGCCCCTCCCTCCCCGCCCCTCCCTCCCGCCCCTCCCTCCCTCCAGCCCCCCATTAACCCCCCCCCCTCTCCCCCCCCCTCCCCCCCCTTGCAGATCGTGCAGGCGCACTTCGACGGGGCGTCGGGGGCCCTCGAGCGCCTCGTCTCCGCTGAGGTCGACGAGGCCGCCCTCGAGATGTGAGGGGGAGGGGGCCGGGCTCCCGAGGAGACCCGGCCGAGGTCGGGAGGTGGAGGCGGAGGCGGCGGAGGCTGCGGAGGCAGCGGAGGGAGAGGCCTTCAAGGCGTGTACATACCGGAGTACCCCTGCACTTGTGTGTGTCGCTCCTGTGCATTTCCGTTTTTGCTGCCCTCGAGATGTGAGGGGGCTGCGGATGATGAGGAGGCCTCGAAGAGAGGCCTGGGCCGACCCCGCCGAGCACAAGGCCGGGAGGCGGGGTCCTTCCAGTAGAGGCCTTCAAGGCTTGTACATATATAGTACATACCGTAGTAGCCCTGCAAACTTGTTGCTCTATCCATTTCCTTTTTCCATTGATCGTGTTGGTTTTTCGCGGGGTCGGGCCAGGGTCTTTTTGTGCAGAGCTTTATATATATTCTTTTCGCAGGATCCGGACCTCGTGTTTTTTTCATGTTCATCTCTCTCTAGATCTGCTTGCCGCAGTTGAGCTGCACATGTTGTCGATTTAGTAGCAATTTAGTAGTGTGCAATTTATAATTAGTAGTGTGCGTGTGCTCATGATCATCCCGTCGGTCCCGGGGCCCCTCAGCCTGGAAATGCCTTATAGAGGCTGCCATTCGGCCTGCAGGACGTCGACCCGCACGAAAATCATGAAAACTCGCGCTACGGCCCGGCGCCTGCAGCGGCTATATATATATCCGGCTATCCCGGCTGGAGCGTTCCTCACGTCCTTCGAATTCTCTGCCAGCTGCCAGTGTAGCTGCAGGGCACTCAGCGACTAGCTCGAACTCGAAGGCTCGGCCCGCGAGTCACGGGGCGCGGCGGAGGAGCAGGGAGACGTTGCGGAGGGGCGTCGGGGCGGACGCCTCGAGCGCCGCGAAGGCCGGCATCGCCCCCCGCGCCCGCGCCTCCACCCGCGCCTGGCCACACGGTCCGCCCCAATTAGAAGAGCTGGAGGGATTGGGGGGGTAGGGGCGGACCTTCAGTGCGGCGAGGGCGGCCGCCCTGCCCTCGGGTCCCCGCCCCTCGTCCAGCGCAGCCTGCGCTCGCGATCGGATGAGAGACCGTCGAACCCGTTTTGCTTCTATCATTATCCTTACGAAGCTTCTAAGAAAACTATATCTCGCTTCTATCATTATCCTTAAGCGGAGCCTCCGGAGCAGCAAAGGAAATCGGGGCGGGCTCGCCTCGAGAATGGGCCCAGCGTACGCCAGCATCATTGCCGCCATCCGCGCCGCCGCCGCCGCGAAGTCGTATGGGCCGGGGCCCGCCAGCCCCGCCGCCGCCTGGCGGAGAGACGCGCGGATGGATCAGAACGAAGGACGGGTGAGAGATCTAGAGGCGGGGGGCTCCGATCTTGGGGAGGCGGGGGGGTACCTGAAAGGAGCCAATCGTGTTCGTCTGGCGGGTCTCAAGGCTCTCGATCGAGAGGCCGGGCGGCGCCGCCCCCGTCTGCGCGGCGCTAATTATATATAGGATTCGGCATCCGGAAAAAGAGAGGATGGGGGTACGCGCCTCGAAGGGCCGCCGAAGGTCGGAGAGGGTACGGAAGTGGACGGGGGGGAAGACCCGCGCCGCCTCCTCCGGCGTCCACTCTGAGAGAAGGTACAGGCTTAGGGTCAGAAAGCCTTCGGGGTACAGATCGCATTCGAAACAGCAGAAAGGGATGCGAGCGTACCCCCCGCGGCTACCGCGTCTTCCACGCCGCGGGAGATGGCGCCCTACGGGTAGACCGGAAGAAGGAGGCCGGGCTATTATTAGACAGGGCACATGAAAGGGGGGGGGGCGCCGGGGAGGGGGGTAGGCGCCCTCGGGCGGACCGGCTGTATGGCGCTCCAGGCCTCCTCTGGGGCCTCCCCCCTTCGCAGGGCTCAGTGGAGGGAGCGGAAAGAAGGGGGGGGGGGGCGGCAAGGGTGGAGGGGAAGGAGGGGGGGGGGGGGGGGTCCCGGAGGAGCGAGGGCCGGCGGGGGCGGGGCGGGGCGAGGGCCAGCAGAGGGCCGGGGCGCGCGCGGGGGGAGGGGGCGGGGAGTGCGGGGGAGAGGGGGGGGGGGGGGCAAGGAGGGGCAAGGGAGAGGGGCGGAGGGAAGGGAGAGAGGGAGAGGGGGGGGAACGGGGGCGAGCTCTAGGCAAGGCGAATTTGAAGTGTGTGCGCGGGAGGCAAGGGGAGGAGAAAGGGGAGGGGGGAAAGAATAGGGAGGGGGGAACAGTGAGGTGGAAGGGGGGGGGGTAGAGAAAAGGGTGCGCACGAGCGGACCCCGGCGATGAGGAGGAGCGCGCCTCCGGGCCGCAGCTCCTCCGCCCGGCGCGCCAGGAAGGTCTCCCAGTCCTCCGCGGCCTGATCAGATCAGATCAGATCAGATCAGATCAGATCAGATCAGATCAGATCAGATCAGATCAGATCAGATCAGATCAGATCAGATCAGATCAGATTCAAGCGTCCCCCAAAGTCGCACCTGAGCCTCGACGGCCGCCCGCTCGTCTGATCTGAGCTCTTCGAAATCAAACGAGGAGGCTGCCTGGGTACGCGAGATAAGCGGCCTGGGCGCGGGGGGTACGGGATGCGTGGAATGCGGGGGGGGGGGTACCGGGAGGGGCGCTCGAGACAGCCAGTGGATGGACGTGGAGCACAGCGCGAGATCCACGGTCCCGGCGGGCGCGCAGCTCCCGTGGAGGCTGCGGGGCACGATGGCGGCGTGTACCCCGGCGAGCCGCTGGGGGTACGCGGTCGGCGCCCCGAGGGCGGCGGCCAGCGTTCCGAAGTCGTGCCCGGGGCTGTCCGCGTGGACTGTTCGGATCCGGGAGGGATCGATTATTGAAGGGGCACGCCGCTCGCGGCCGGGGGCGCACGGCAGAGGATGGGGTTCGGGCAGCGCGAGCGGAGGACGGCAGCCACTGCGCCGATCGCCTCGACGGAGTTCAGGCCCTGCGGGTCGCTATAGTTAGGAACTTTGATGAGTGCTTATAAGCTTAAGCTTAAGCTGAAGCTTAAGCTGCGCCGCGCACTGTCTTCTTCGCGTAGTCGGCGACTGTGATGATGGCGCCCGGGTCCGAGGGCAGCGGCAGCGCCCGCGCCGCCTCCAGCAGGGGGCCCAGGCCCTGTTGTGGGAGGGGCGCGCTCGAGAGGGGAGCAGTAGGGGAGGAGGGGGGGGGCGGAAGGGGGGTAGGGGACGGGAGGGGGGTACACGCGCACCTGATCCACGAAGTTGCGCTCGAGAGCGAGGCGGTCCTCCTCCACTCGCCTGGAGGCCGGCTGCGGGCCGGGCGGCGCGCGCGAGGCGCGCAGAGGCCTCAGCAGACGGCGCGCCGCGCGGTCGCAGTGCGGCGCCGCGGCGGCGGAGACGGCGGCGACGGGGCTAACTCGCCTCGGACAGCGTCGGAGCTCGAGGAGCATGAGAACTGGATCCGGAGGCCTGGTCGATCCCGGCGAAGACTAGTACTGCGGGCCGCGGCGCCACAAAGGTCGACGTCTGCGGAAGGGCGCGCCGCGGCGGCGGTCAGGCTTCGAATCCCTCGAGGGATCTAGATCTAGGGGAAAAGCTACAGGAGCTACAGGAGGCAGTCAGGCGGTCAGCTAAGCGGTCAGCTACAGGATCCGGAGCGGCGCGCGCCGCGCGCGCGCGTCCGCACGCACGCGTGCGCGGCGATGTTCGACCGGGATCGGTGAGCTCGGAGATCCATATCCAGAGAGCTTGCCGCCCAGGAACGAACTCGAGGCGCGAGCGCCACATGCATGGCCATGGCCATCGACCGCGGGTCGACGCCTCGAGCTCGATGAGGCTGCGCGCGCGGGCCAACGTGAGCTTGCTTGCACCCCCGCTCCGCGCTCATGCGCCTAGCCTGCCTTCCGCACCTCGCAGCTCACACGACGAGTTCGTGCTTCGCCTGCCGGCGGCCGCGGGCGGCAGCGGGGCCGAGCAGGAGGCCACCATTCCGCCTACGAACGCCATTCGTTCAGCCGTAGCTGCCGCAAGTTGCCCGCAGCTGCCGGTCCTTCCGATAACTGCCGCGTACGCGTACCCGGCCCCCGAGCTCGAGGCGGCTGCATACCAACCTCATCGATATCCGGGATCCAGCAGCCGACGTCGATAAGCCGCTGAGCACGTACAAGCGCGCGTACACTAGTACAGTACGCGTCAATGCCGCCTCCGGCAGCCGGCGGCAGGTGGCGCACCACTTGTGCTGCCCACGGTCCACGGAGCGCGCGCGCGGAAGCCTAGGCATGCGAGCTAGCGGTCGACGTCGCTGCGCATGCAAGCGCTGCAGCTGCGACTTGCCGGGTTGCATGAACTTGCAACGATATCGAGCTCGAGCTCATGATCATGAATCATGATTGGCCTGCAGCTAGCGCTTGGCACTGCGGCAACCTCGAACTCGCATCTGCACGTGCACGATATCGATGCGCCAGATCTAGACCTAGAGATCGACATCGGGCCCGATGATCGAGGCCCCCGATTCGGGGGTGCGATCGTCGTGTTTGCTGATCATCCACGTGGGGGCCGGCCCGGCCGGGGTCGCCGATCGCGATTCCGGCGGCTGGCCATGGATCCGGCCCGCGCGCGGATCCGGATCCCGGAGCCCCAGCTACTGCTACTCGGATAGGCCCTCATAATCAGGGCCTGTTTCCGCCTGCCGCAGTGCAGCTGATTAATATTCTTGATTTAAATCAGGCAGAGCCTCCGCGGCCGAGGTTCGCCAAACCGACTTTCTAAGGTTCGGCGGGGACGAGCTTGATCATGAGGCAGATTACGTATACACGTGCACGCAATTGCAAATTAAAAGCAGAACTTCGAAGCGGCCTTAAGCTCAGAAGTAGCATCAATAAGGAAATTATGATTACATGAGCTAGAATTCTACAGGAAGACGATCTAGAGTACACGGGAAATCGCGAAGTCAACCAAGAAAACTACGTTTAAATTACGAAGAGACGAAGCGCGCGAAAACTAGGAGGACTGGACAAACTGGCACGGATCCGATGATGTACATACACGGAGACCAGAGAAGCGAAGCGATTGCAAACGATTATAATGAGATCTAGATGCAAACTGGCGCGAATTCAAGTCGTCTTTGAAATAAGCGAGCGCAGGCCAAGGGGTATGGATCGGACCAAAACTTATCTGGACATCGATCTGGATCGAGGCTCGCGCCTCGATCGTTCGACCTTGAGCAGGGCGATAGGCCCCGCCAAGATGGCCCGGGCTAGGGCTGGATGGCGGAGACGCCGGCGGTGCGCATCCAGCTGGCAAGCACGCGCCCGTGCTGCAGCTCCAGAATATCGTCCGCCTGTGTGCGGATCATATTCCGGATCGAATGTTCTAATAATAACCCGAGCATTCCAAGCTGAAGCTAGCGCACCACGCGGCGAAACTCGCCGAACGAAATGCGCCCGTCCCCGTTCGAATCGGCCTGCCGCCGGGGCACAGATCAAATCTCGGATCAAATGTTTTCGAATTCAAAAAGTTTGGAACACGCGTACCCGGCGGAACATGGCGTCGACGTCACGGCGGAGGAGCGTCTCGTACTGCCGCCGGGTGAGGAACGGGTTCTGCGCCGAGGCCTGTACCCCGAAGTTCGAAAAGGATCAGGGGTCCGGTACGCTTAGACGGGGAAGGGGGGTACAGCACCGGCGCGATCGCGCGGAAGGCAGAGAGCAGCTCGGCCCGCGACAGCGAGCCTGACCCGTCTGCCGGGGGGTGAGGTGGGGGGGGGGAGGGGGGGGAGCCCAACCGGCCCTCAAGTGTCAGACCCCCGCTGGCTCCGGCCACCCCTATGGCTTCGGCCCCCCAATGGCTTCGGCCCCCCTTTGGCTTCGGCCACCCCATCGGCTTCGGCCACCCCCTGGCTTCGGCCAACCCCATGGCTTCGGCCACCCCCCTGGCCTCGGCCCCCCCTCTAACCGGTCGACCCCTCCCGACCCCTCGCGGCCCGCCTCGTCTCCGCACTCCCAGCTCTCTGCGTCGCCTGTCAGTGCCCACGCTCTCTCCACTCTGCCGTCCCGGCACCTCTCCCTGCCTTGCCCCGCATCCGCTGCCCGCCCCAAGCTGCTGCCTCCGCCCACTCCCTCTCCTTCCTCATATCTTCCTCCTACCACCTTCTTCACCTCGACAAAACGGGACACCGATTAATCGGGGTCCTGGGGCGCAGGTGAGGAGGAGGGAGGAGGCGGAGTGGGGAGGAGGAGGCGTGGCGGAGCGGCGGCAAGGGAGGGCGGCGGACTGCGAGACATCTCACTTCCAGGGCTCATGAGGGATGGAGGAGTTGATCAAGGGGTGGGCGCGTGGGTCTGGTTACGGCTATCACCGAAAACCATGGCTCCCCCACTCAGGCGAACCTCCCATATTGAGCGACCCATGGCCGGCACCTAGCTAGCACCCTCGGCTAGATAGATGACCGGTCGGAAGGGCACGTCACGTAGAACATTGATACATGTGCCGTGGTGTATCAATGCGACGTCCACTTTTGCAAAAAAAGGGGGGAGGGGGGGAGGGGGTACCGCACCGGCGTCGATGGCGTCGAAGGCGCGGCGCTGCGCGGCGGGGGTAAGCTTGGAGGGGGGGGAATGGGGGGATGGGGGGAAGTCGGGGGGAAAGGAGGCTCGAGGCGCGGCGGAGAGGCTGAGATCTAGATGCGGCTGCTTTGCAAAAGCTTAAGCTTATGAGCCGCGGCTAAGCAGGGACGGAGGGCGCCGAGGAGCCGGTCTCGAGTCCCGGCGCAGCCGCGGCTAGGGGGGGGGGGGGGGGGGGAGGAGGAGGAGGAGGAGGAGGAGGGGGGGGGGGGGGAGGAAGGGGGTGTGCCGGT
The DNA here is from genome assembly GCA_004431415.1 of Cyanophora paradoxa. Classification (NCBI taxonomy): domain Eukaryota; class Glaucocystophyceae; order Cyanophorales; family Cyanophoraceae; genus Cyanophora; species Cyanophora paradoxa. Next base: position 48,797 of record QPMI01000160.1, read on the forward strand.
GGCGGGCGTCCCTAAGAGGACGGTCCTCCAGGCCGGCGGCTCTATTTCTAAGTTGGCGGCCCCGGGCCCTTAGAAGGCCCTATATAAACTCTTACTATAGCTTAATCTTAAGCATACAAAGGCCAAAGCATATAATTACAAGCCGCCTGGGGCTCGCGATCGGGCACCTGCGGCGACGACGGCCTCTAAAGAGCTTAAGGTTAAAAGAGCCTTTAAAAGTGCACATGCCTTTAAGGAGCGTAAAGTTAAAAGAGCTAAAGCATGCATATGCATATAATTGTAGTCTGCCTCGCCCCGGAGTCCTGGGGCACCTGCTCGGCGGCGGCGACGACGGCCCCCAGGCGCCCCGCGACCGTCGGACCGCCTCGAACGTTAACGTTAACCCCAATTCTAAGGCGGCGGCCCTTATAATCGAAGGCCTTGTGTGTTTTAACTCTTGTAGTAATATATAGTGCACGTGCCTTGAAAGAGCCCATAGCTATAGCTAATGTTCAAACAGCCAAAGCGTATAATTGCACCTGCTCGGCGGCCGCGACGACGGCCTCGAGGCGGCCGGCCACCGCCTCGAACTCGCCGTACTCGATCGCCCCGCTCCCGTCCGTGTCCGCCGCCCTGCGAGCGAAGGCGGGAGTTAGGACAGGATGACTAGAGCACATAATTAGCCATATATAGGATTCTCTCTCACGTTAGAAGGCGGGCGTCTTGAACGCCGGCTCAGCTCAGGCGCAGGTCCGGATCCTCGGGCCCTTAGGGCTGGATCCTTAAAGCTTATAATCATTAGGCCCTGGGAGGAACTCTTGGAGATGAAGCAAAGGGTGGGAGGACAGGACGACTAAGCTTGGCTATAGAATTCTCGCCAGATCTAGGAATAGAATGACTAGAGCGCGCTAAAGTTAGCTAGGGGCCTTGAACGCCGGCTCAGCGGAGGCGCAGGTCCCAAGGGCCCTTAAGCTTCGGGTGGGATCCTTAGCCCTTAGGGTGGGGGCCCTCAGCTGCGGCTGCCTAATAAGAATAATAATAAGAGATCTCATCTCAAGATCGTTAGCCCTAGTTTTAAGATCGCTCAAGCTAGCTGGTCCTTAGGGTCCGGGGGTCCTAAGGTCCTTAGGCGAAGGCGGGCGTCTTGAGTGTCAGGCCACGATCAAGCTCGGGCCTGGGCCTAGGCTAGGGCTAGGGCCGGGGCCGCACCGCCTAGTTTGGCTTAGCTTAGCTTAGCCCCCGGCGCCTATCTGCAACAATAAAAGCTCTCATCTTACGATCTTAAGCTACAGGTTAAGATCGCAAGCTAGCTAGCTGTAGCACCGGGCCGGGGCCGCACCGCATGAGCTGGGCCACCTCTCGCCGGAGGAGATGGTCGTGGGGGTCCCGCCCCGGCCGCCCCAGCGCCGCCTTGAGCGCGAAATCAACCAAATCATGACGTGGCGGGAGAGAAAGGCGCCGGGGGGGGGGGGGGGGGGGGGGGGGGCGCGCCGCGGCGCTGCATGCAGCGCTGTACTACAATTCTTCTTCTTCTAAGGTTCTATTAAGGATCTATGAAGCCTCTAAGCTTCTATTAAGGTTCTTTTCTATACAAGGCGGGAAAGGCGGGAAAGAGAGGGGGAGGGGGAAGGTGAGAGAGGGTCCTCGAGCCGGGCCCGGGGGAGGGTGCGCCACCGGGCCTGCTATAGCTATATATGCCAGGACCGGGCGTCCTCGAGGGCTACTAGCTAGCTATAGGCTAGGGCGCTGGCGCTGGCGCAGCGCCAGCTGGGCGCGCCTTAGGAGGCGGCGTTGGAGGCGCTAGGGATTCCGACGAGAGGGGGGGGGTGGGGAACCTTGAAGGCGGCGAGGAGCTCGCCCTCGTCCAGTGCGCCGCTGTGGTCCGCGTCGAAGCGGTCGAAGGCGGCTCGCGCCCACGCGCGCCGCCGCCGCTCCGCCAGCCGCGCCCGCGCCGCCCGCCGCATGCGCTCCACGGAGCCGTACGTGACGACCCGGTCCGGCAGGTTGATGAGGAGGGAGGAGGGCAGGCCCGCGAAGAGACCGGCGGCGCCCTCCGCCCTAAAAATAGTCCGGAGGGCGTCCAGGGGGCCCCTGTACCCCGCCACGGAGCCGTCCGGCATGGTCTGCTGGTTCACGAGCCGCGCCCGCACTGCGCTCGGCTATTTTTAGCTCGCTCTGGGGGTACGGGTGCGGGACGGGTACCGAGGTCGACGGGGGCGAGGGCCAGTGACATCGTTGCGGAGGTTGCGGCCCCCGCGACGGCGTCCAATGGGAACCCGTCCCGCAGCAGGCCCCGCTGCGCTATTTTTAGAGCGGACGGGGAGGGAGGTACGGGGAGGGGTACACGGGGGACGGCGCTATTTTTGGCACCTCGAGGACGGCCGCCTTGACGGTCCCGTACGTACCCGTAGTGATCGCGAGGGAGAAGGCCGAGCGGAAGACACTGGGGAGAGGGGGGCGGGGGGCGGGGGGAAGGAATTGAGGGGTATTCGAAGGGATGAGCGGGGGTACAGGAACGGACGTCGTACGGCAGCCGCGGAAGAGCGAACGGAGGGCGGTCACGGGGTCCTGACGCTGCGATACGGCCCGAGGTCGGCGCCCGATCCGAAAAAGGGGGGGGAGGGGGGGGGGACGGGGTACACGGGGCGGCGCACGAGGGAGGGGAGGGAGCGGCGGAAGGCGGCCGACGGGTGACTCCTCTGCCTCAGCACGTCGAACTTGCGTCGGGGGGGGGAAGGGGGGTACGTGAGCGTGTTTACGGGGTACGGCGCGCGGCGAGCGGCGGGGGTACCGGGTGCATGATGACGGCCGAGACGGCCCCACAGGCGGCCCCGACGGCGCAGCGCTTCCAGGGGGGTACCCTTCCGTCCTCGGGCCTGTGGAGCGAGGACAGGACCGGCGCCGTGAGCCCGAACCCGAAAGAGCTGCTCGAAGTGAGCTACGCGAAGTTTCGAAATTTCGAATGAAATTAGCTGACGTCGCGATGGCCTCCTCGACGAGGGACGGGCCGAGGCCCGCCATGAGCGCGCCGCCGCCCTCGGCCCGCCAGATGCTCGTCAGGCAGTCCCACTCGCCCCGGTAGCGCGGCCGGTCCCGCTGCCCCGCGTACTGCCCCTGCAGCTGCATCCGCGTCTGCGTTTGCGATCGGAGAGCGGCCGCGGATGCCTCGGCGTCAGCGCGCGCGCGGCGCCTTTTCCGCGCGCAGAGAGGCGCGTGCCCACCCGAACGACGTCGAGCGGGTTCGTGAACACCTCGCCGAGCATGCCCGCGAGGCTGCAGAAGGCCATGTGCTGCCTGCCGGCGGCCGGCGCGCGGGGGGCTCGATCAGCGGCCGCGGCGCGCGCCGGCGCCGGCCGCGGAATCGGGCCGGGCGCGCGGGCGAGCGGGGCGCGCACCAGATGGTGCAGTCTCGATGAAAAGGGTACCGCGGGAGCGTCACGCGAAGCCTCTGAGCCCCGGGCGGTCAGCGGCGCGGGTCAACGCTCGCTCGGAGCGCTTCTCCGGCTTCCCCGGGCGCACCTTGCCGGCGAGGAGCTCGCGCGCATGCTCGAGCGCTTCATTCCTCTTCGCCGACAAGTTCGCTCGCAGATCCTTCACCCCGCGCCGACGCCGGGCGCGCGCCCCTGGGTTGCACGGAAGGGCATAGCTCCAAGCGGAACGAGTCCGTGGCCCTCCGTTTTCTCTCATTCTGTACATCTACGTATACAGTACAGCGTCGGCCGGCCAGCTGCTTGGAGCTTGGGCGGAGATCAGAAGATCCGCTCGCTCGATTCGCACGCGCTTTGCGGGTCTGCAGCTGCCAACAAGCTACCGTAGTGCACGCTGCGGCTGATCGTGCGCAGCGCTGGGCCGGGGCGCCGCGGCCAGCTGCAGTGAAGCACAGGGCCGGGGGGAGAAACCGGAGGGGGAGAAACTGGAGAGGCCTACACGCACACATGGCTTGACGTAGTTCACTAGTACTAGTACACGTACTGCGTGTGCACTGCTCAGCGCGCGGCTCTTGATCATGATCAAAAGAGCAGGCGCAGCAGCCCGCGTACGCCCCGGGCCCGCGCGCGCGGCGCGCTTCAAATAAAAACAATTCTCTCTGAGGACGGGCGCCGTCACTGACGGGCCGACAGGGCGACGGCGAGACAAAAAGAAGGGGGCCGGCGAGGGGCGCCGGCGCTACGGGGCGAAGGGGAAGCGGCGGAGGTTGTTGCGGAGGCCCGCGATGAGGAATGTAATCGCCTCCTCCACGTCCTGCTGCGTGACCCTGCGGGCGGGGGGTACCGCATCAGAGTTGAAGGGGGGGGGGCGGGAAACAGGTATGGGGGGTACGCGTGCCAGCAGTCCGAGAGCATCTGGCACGGCAATCAGACGAGGAGAGCCCCAAAAGCTGAGGCGGATCGAATCCGATCCGAGACTCCGCACCATCTTCATGCCGGGGGAGAGGGAGGGGAGGAGGACGTCGGGGTGGACGAGCCAGACGGGGTACTTCGAGGGCCGCGGGCGCAGCTGGTGGTGCGCGTACTTCAGCTCGTCCTCGCAGTTCACCGACGCGAGGTACCCCCGCGAGATGAAGCAGACGAAGGCCCGGCACTCGCCCATCGCCACGCCGATGTCGTCCAGCCACTGTCCCGCGCGCGCCGCCGGGTCAGCGCGATCGGCGGGGAGAAAGAGAAAGGGGGGGGGGAAGAGGGGAGGGGTACGCGCGTCGCGTCCCGGGAGGAGCTCGCGGTCGATCCAGACGGAGAAGCCGGCGGCGACGAGCGCGTCCACGAAGCGGAAGACGACCGCCTGGTCCGCGTGCGCGTACGACTGATTGCGTACCCCGCCGTGAGCTTTTTTTCGAGCCGGGGGGGGGGGTGTAATGGGAGGGGGGTACCACGAAGATGTCCCAGCGCTTGCCGTCGGGGTCGAGGGAGGAGGGGGAGGAGGGGCCGGTAAGGGCGGGGACCGGGGATCGTCCCGGGGGCGCCCCCGAGGGCGCGCCGCTGTGGCCCCCGGCGGCGGCGGCGGCGGCGCCGCCCTGCCGCGCGAGCTCCGCTATCTGCGGGCTGTCTTAGAAGACGGAGGAGGAGGGGGGGGGGAGAAGAAGGAGGGGAAGGAGGGGCGGGGAAAGCTAAGAAACAGATGTGGAGGAGGAGGGGGAAGCTAAGAAACAGCTGGAGAGGCCCCCCCCCCTGCGCTCTCTGGCTCGCGCCCTCGCTCGATCTAAGAAAGAAGACTAAGAACGACGAAGGTCTTAGGGGCTAATAAAGAGCGGAGGAGGGGAGGGCTCGCCTCGGAGAGGATGCGGCGGCGGAGGAGGCCGGACGCGACGCCGAGCTCGTCCCGCAGCTCGGCGTCGGTCAGGTGGAGGAGCAGCTTCCCGTCCACCCCGTTCTCCGCGAACGCGGGCGCCACCTTGAAGTAAGAATCGTGAGCTTAGAAAGCTGAGACCTTAGAAGAAGAAGAAGAAGAATAAACTAAGACCTTGTAAGAATTGTAAGCTTAGAAAGCTAAGACCTTAGAAGAAGCCTTAGAAGAAGAAGGAGGATAAGCTAGGACCTTGTCGAGCTCGAGGGAGCGTAGCCACTCGCAGACGTCCGAGACGCGCATGGAGCGCGGGTCCCGCCGCCCGGCCCCGCCTCCGCCCCCGCCGCCGCTGCCTTCCGAGGGCGAGCGGCAGGCGGAGGGCGCGGGGAGGGGCCCTCCGGCGGGAACGACGAGCGGCGCGGGGCGCGGCGCCTTCGGCTGCTCCGGGGCCGAGGCGGCGGGGGCAGGGGCGGCGGGGGCGGGGGCGGAGGCCAACGGGGTGGGGGCGGGGCGGGGGCGGGGGAGGGGCGAGCTTAGGGGAGCTGGAGGAGGGGGCGGAGGTGGGAGTAGGGGAAGAGGAGGGGGCGGGGGCGGGGACGGAGGCCGGGGTACGAGAGGCGGAGGAGGAGGGAGGAGGGGCGGAGGGGGCGGAGGGCGCCGCGGAGAGGGGTCCAGAGGCCGGCTTCACGGCAAGGGGCTTGGAAGGGACGGGGGACGGAGCCAAGGCCGGGCCGGCCGAGGGGGCGCGGCTCGGGAGGGGTAGGGAGCTGGAGGAGGGGACCGGGGGCCGGGGCGAGAGGGAGGGGGGAGTGACAGCGGGGGCGTCGAGGGTCCCACGGGGGGCGGGGGCCGAGGGGCGGGAGAGGAGTACCCCCTCGGAGGCGGCGCGGGCGGCCTGAAGCAGTCCGGGGGTACTGCTTCCCTCCGACGCCCGCCGCGCGAGGCCCGCGGAGGGGGGGCGAGCCGCCGGCTTGGAGATGGCGGCTAGGATCTCGGCCGCGGCGGCTAGCTCGGGGGCCGGCTCGGGGGTACCGGGGCTGGAGCCGGAGAGCCGGCCCTGGACGGCGGGGCCCTGGCCGGCCGGCGAGGGGCTGGACGCCCCCGGGCGGGGGGCCGGGTCGGAGGGGAGCGAGGGGACCTTGGCCAACAGGGCCGATAGCTCGTACGTGGACCCCGAGGAGACGAGGGGCGGGCGGCCCGCTGCCGCCGCTGCCCCCGCCGCCGATGGCTCTGCGCGGGCGTCGGGAGCCGTTGGGGTGCGGGGCGGGAAGGACGGGGGACGCACGGGCGGCGGCGGCGGCGGCAGCGGCCTCGCGCAGGTAGGCCAGGACGGATTCGTTGGATTCGCGGGCGGCCGGGGGCAGGTCGGTGAGGGGGTTGGGGCGGCAGGAGAAGGCCCGCAGGTTCGGGAGGCGCCCGATCTCGGGCGGGAGGCTGGACAGCTGGTTGGCGCGGAGCTGCAGCCAGACGAGCGCGGTGAGGCGCCCGATCTCAGGCGGCAACGAGACGAGCAGGTTGTTCTGGAGGTGGAGTTCCCTGAGGTTCACGAGACGCGCCAGCTCGTTCCCGGGGATGCTGCCGCGCCGCGCGGCCCATCTCAGCGCTCGGAGGTTCGCGAGGCCCGCGCGGCGCCGCGCCGGCACCTCTTGATCTCGTTGTGGTCGAGGTCGAGCTTGCGGATCTGCTCGTGGCCCGCCGCGGCGATCTGCGCGCTCGGCCACTCCTTGAGCCCCTGGAACTGCAGGTCCAGCACCCCTTCCGCGGCGTTCCAGCCGCCGCCCGCCGCCATCTGCTCGCCCCTCCCCAAATGAGCAGAGCGGCGCGGCAGCTGCGGCTGGGGAGATGTGCGGCGCGGGGGCGGAAGAGGAGGTTGAAGACCGATGGAAGCCTCGCGAAGTCATCGCGGCAATGCGGAGGCGTCCTAAAGCGCCCGGGGCGCGACACATGGCGCCCAGAAGCGTCCCGAACTCGGAGGAAGGAGCGCGGGCAACCGCCGCGGGATTTGATGGGCGGCGCGACTCTTACAGCGCTAATCGCTCCGGAGCAAGAGGCGCTAGTGGGCCTGGTGCGGCTGCAGCCCAAACCGGAAGGGCACACGCCAGCGTGTCGCGCTCGCACCAACTGCAGGCTCGACCGGCCACTTCAAGCGTGATCTCTCGCGATCTAACAGCGCGACCGCTTCGGCGACTGCTCGGCGTTGTCCGCTGCAGACCCGGAGGCTCGGAGCTCTCGTGGGCCGACGAACCGGGGGGCCTCCGAGCACGCAGAAAGCAGCGCCCTAGCCGCTGTTGATGCGAACAGAACGCCGAAGCCGGCTGGCGCGCTGCCTGGCGTTTCTAGCCGGGGGGTACGGCGTGGGCTGGCTTTGAAGAATTTGATCGCGGCCATGCACCGTGATGCACGCCGGACTTGGGACGGCAAAACGCACGCGTACGCCTGCCCGAAAGCGCGCCGTCCCAACGTTCGTGTCAACATCAATAAGAGCGCTGAAGCGCCGCGCGCCGAGCTCGAGGAAAAACTAGAGTGGACGTTCACCGTGCAAAAAGCGAGCCTAGCAGGATTCGAACCTGCAATCTCTTGATCCGTAGTCAAGCGCGTTATCCATTGCGCCATAGGCCCATGCGAGGCCCGGATCGAGCCCATGTCCGGCTGGGACTAGGGCAACTGTGCGGCGACATAACGAGCCTAGCAGGATTCGAACCTGCAATCTCTTGATCCGTAGTCAAGCGCGTTATCCATTGCGCCATAGGCCCATGGAAAAGCCGGCCATTTTGTATGATATGTTTCGGTTGCCCACAACCTTGCAATGCACGAGTCCACGCGTCGAGGCGGCGGCCGCTGCAGACCGCCGCGCGCCAGCGACGTCGACGTCGACGCGCCGGACGCGTCAACGATTGCGAGTGCGCAATGTGCATGCGAGTTCCGAAGTTCGAATTCCTGAGTCCGATCGCGAGCGCGTGTGCACGTGGCTGCAGCTGCCGGCCCGGCGGACCCCGATCGCGAGTCTCAGCCGCGCCTGAGCGGCTCGCTTCGACACACCCTGCATGCGCACGCCGCTCGTGCCTGCGCATGCGTGACGCCCCCGCTGTAAGCGCTGCCGCCGGCACCGCTCCCGCATGCATATATATGCGCAGCGTGCGCAGCAGAAGCATATGCATTCATGTTCTGCGGCACAGCAGCGGACGCATCTAACTTTAATTTATACATCCGATGATCGCCAGCCGCTGAACTGCAGCTGACGCCTTCTTTGTCGGCGACTTCGAAGAGTTCGAAGCTTTAAGGCGTCGGTCGACGGTCAGCAGCCGCGGCTTCTTTGCTGGCTCAGCCTCCTCGGCCGGCCCGGCAGCCGCGGCCGGTGCCGCAGCTTCGCCCCTGCTGCACCTACCGGCAGCTGCGCATGCGCCCCTCAAACCCCGCGGCTGCCCGGGGCCGGTCGCGATCGGGCACAGAGCCTGCCGCTATCTCGTCTGCCATGGCCACGACCAGACAAAGCCACGACCAGACAAAGCTCGTCTGCCGGCGCCATCGGATGTACATGTACATATACATAGAGAATAAAATACAAAGCTTCAGAGTAATATAAAAGAAGAGGCTGCCTCTAAGCTGTGAAACTGTTGTCTGGAATACACCAAAAATAAAACAGATCTATAATTTCGAATAGGGGGCTCGCGGGTGCGAGTCTGCGATATCAAAGGAGAATGGAGCTGGAAGCGTCGCGGGGCGCTAGCCCTTGGCTGGTTGGGCGACCCGCTCGCAGCTCGGACTGCGGCACGCTGCTCGCGAGCGTGGTCGTCGTGACGAGTGAGCTGTTGGAGTCGCGATCATCGATATCGCCGCGATCGCGCGGCTCGGAAGCGGCGGTGGCCCGCGGTCGCCCCGCGGCTGGGCAATTCGGAGCGCCCAGGGGCATGTTGGGGACGGGCAGCACGTAGCCGGCGCTGCTGAATGCGTAGCGCGACGTGTCGGACAGTCGACGGTGCGCTTGCGGCGACTGCGAGTGCTGATTAAAGAGGCTGGTACGGCGCGCGGCCGCGGGCGCCGGGGATGGGGCTGCGGATCGGGAGGAGAGTGGGGCGCGGGGGGGCGATCGCGGGGGATACTGGTCGAGAAGGTCGGTGCGGCGCGCGGGCGCCAGGGACGATCTGGAGGGGGCGGAGGAGGGAGCGCGCGGAGTCGACGTGGCTGCGAGTTCCGCGGCTCTAGATCTCGCGTTGGCGTTGTTGGCGGCGGCAGGACCCAAGGTCGAGCGCGCGCTGACTGCGACGTCCACGTCCACGTCGACGTCGCGGACGTCGATCCCTCTCATTTCGCTGCAGCTGCGCGGCCGCTGCATCTGCGCAGCCGCGCGGGGAGAGTCCCTGACCGCGTGCTTGGCGGCAGCCGGCGGCGACCTGTCGGCGAGTGCCGGCGACCCGACCATCCCCGCCGGTATGGTCCCTCCGGTTGAGATTAGGGAATCCCTTCGCACGCGCCGCTGCAGCTTCTGCAACTGCACGGGCGTCAGAAATCCTCGAGGCTTCCGCATTGAATAGCATGACGAGTTCGGTGCAGCGGGACAAGCTTAAGCCTAAGCGTCTCATGATCACCTTGAAGAAATAGCGAGCAGTGAGAAGGGCAACCGCCATCTGCCCACCGAACTGCGGAGAATCCCGATCAGCTCACGTGAGTTTCGAAATCCATCGGGAATTAAACGAACGGCAATGGCGCTCTGCGTGAGAGCCGCCAAGTCAGCCAGCATGTCGACGAAGCTGGCTTTCGTTTTGCGGTAAACCTGATCGTGGGAGCAATCGTTCATTGAACGACATCCAACGAATAAGAGAATTCGAAGCGCTGGGTGTACCCTGACGTAGACGTTGTCGATGTTGAAGAGGGCGCGGAAGCCAACCGACTCGCCTGCGCAACACATAGGGATATGCCAGATCCAAGCCCTCGGGCTTCGCCCTCTGGCTTGGATCTGGCATATCCCTATGTGTGCGCGTTTTAGGCACTAGGGTAGTAAGCATCTATTTTAGGTCTTAGGGTAATAAATATGTCTTTTTGGCACCAGCAAGGGGTGTTGAGGGTGTTGAGGGTGTTGAGGGTTGTTTGTAAACTTTCTTATGAAAATTCTCTCTCGCGGGAATTTTTACATATAACCCTCAACACCCTCAACACTCTCAACACCCTCTCTTAAACCTCAAACCTCCTCTTCTCATGGTGTAATCTCTTTTTGATCACTGCCCCAAAACCAATAGCATACTTGTTTATCTCCTCCTCCAGCTCAAAAGCAATTAAACTTGTATTCCTTTCTGCCTGTTTTCCACAGCTGAATATATCTATTGCTAACATGCCTTGATCACTGTAGCAATGAGCAGAGCAATGGCTTTCATCTAATAATAATACTTGGGCAAATCCAGGGGGTGATTTGGTGCCATCAAAAATCTCAGCATGTTTGTGGACAACCTGTATTCCATATTTCTTGATGATGTCTTCACTGACATTCATGAGCCATTTAGAGAGCTCCACATGGTCGCTAATTGGTTGGCTGAATTGGAAATCAAGCATCACATGGTAACCTTTGGCAAGCATTTTGATTACCAATAGAATAGAAAAAACAATAAGACATCTGACGATTTAAGGCAAAGGATCACTTCCACCAATGGATTGTATAAATTGGTGGTTAGATACTGTCCATATCGATTTCCTCTTGCGATTTCATCATTTCTTTCAGCATACATAATTACTGTGTAAGTCCCTTGTTGTGTGGCTCTTATAATATATTGGTCATCTTGTGTGTCAAGCAGGGCAATGAATGAAAAGCAAGACCGAAATTATCTACTGGGACTACTTGGACTGTAATACGGGTCTTGCTCCATCAGTTCGTCTACATAATGAGTAAATATCAGCAGGCAATGTCTCAATATACCTATAATGATTTCCCAAAGGCTCTAATACATCCAGAACGGCTGTTTGAAGGTTTATAATAATCGTATTGATTTTTATAATGTAGGGCTCATTCATACCTGGGACATATGTCCTGATTCTTGTATTTACATCATCAGGATTGGGTTGATCATTTACTAACAGGGGCGCTCCAATAATTCCACCAACCCTTAAACCATCTCCAATATAGGCGCCTCCTGATCTACATTTAATTGCTCCCCTTCTTGCCTCATAGGCAAAGTTTGTTACCTTGTTGTCATCATTGTAACTATCAGGATCTCCATGAAACGCATTGAAATTCGCATTTGTTACAAGAAGTTTTGTAGTTTTAACGACCCATTATTTTTGTCACATCTCAATTCTCTTAGTCTTAGCATGTGAGTGTCGCCAAAAGTATTAAGAGTTGGTGCTATCTCTGTGGATTCAAGGCCATCAACATTATCAATAATAGCATGTTGTAAAACGTGATTGGCTGGAGCAGCTAATGATAGTTGGGCTGTTAAAATGCGTTCAGGTGGAGCAGGAGCTGCCATTTAATGTATCAAAACATATTTATGGTGTGGGATCATTCGGGAATGGATCGTCGTAGAAGTTGTTTAAGTTATTATCTGGATTTAGACCACGCGAAGATGCCCATGCTGCTTGGTCTGTTCTCAATCCAATTATAAGAACATCGTAGTTTCCAGTTTCTGTTGCGTAAAAATCAAAAGATTCCGGTTGAGCAAGATTTTGGAATAGAACCCAACCCCTCCCACGACCCATACTCTGAACATAGAAAGTATAGGCTGGACCTAACAGACCATTTTGTGATCTACACATTGCGTGAAGGGATCTGGGGATTGGAATATTTGGATAATACCAATCACCAGCTATTCCATTTGGCTGAGTTGCTGTGACATTTGTTAGCTCAACACGAACCTGCGCCATTGCCCAAGCTTCAGCACCACATGGATTATACATTCGAATTCGTTGTGGATTATCCTCATTTTCTGGTAAAGTGTCAGGAATGTCATTGACTGAAACAGATGAACTAAGCATTCCTGATACTCGACAACCGCCACCAATAATTGCTCCTCCTGATCTCACAACAGCAGCAGCGCGTTCACCATCAAAATCAAACCCTCTAAGGTCCACACTATAGGAATCCGGCTGCCCTATAACAGCATTGAAGTTCGCATTCGTTACAAGGAGCTGAGTTGTTTTTACCACACCCGAATTTTTATCCGCGCGTAGTTCTTTTACACGAATCATGCTGTTTTTATCAAAAGCATTACCAGAATTGGCTCGTTCTGTGGATTCAAGTCCACGAATTTCATCAGACACTTCGTGTTGTCTAAAATGAATTGCTGGACTCCCCAATGCGTAAACTGGTAATTGGACTCGATTATATTCGCCCATTGCTTCTTTTACTAAGAAGGATAGAAAAATAAACGAATATCTAAGTTAATTATGGTATTCCATATGCTGTCCAATGGATTGTGCAAGTGATACTTCGGCTTGAAGATAGAGTAGGGGATGCTATGAATGTCACATAAATTGTTGTATAGTTAGATGTGGAGTTTGAGATTCCAATTCTAAAATCTACATCTCCGGGGTTTGTTGCAGGAGTTCCTTGAAGTGTGGCATTTACAACAGGTGTTTGTGTGTAAAAAGCAGGATTCCAATGTAAAACATATGCATGCTGTGTTGTTTGACCCGCGCTTATCACACCACTTGTAGCTTCGTATTTTCCTGATTTGAAACGTCTTTCTATATCATACCATGTTGGAAGTTGGCTAATTGTGTTGGTTGTTCCCGCATTCATTGCATAAAATGCTCTCGCATAAGCATTTCCGCGACACAGTAGGGTTTTATCATAAAAGTTTGTGGAATTGTGGAAGAACCAAGTCTCCTCATTTGTTGGTGATGCGGGCGTTACTATTGAACCCGATCCTACATACATGGTATTATTTGCTGTGATCGTATTGGCTGTGAACGGGTCTAAACTTGGGAAATCCGTGATTTCCGATTTGGTATGAGTATGGGCGAAATCTGTTATTTGCGCTCTTGTATGGGTATGTGCAAAATCTGTGATTTCTGATTTAGTGTGGGAATGAGGTCCAACTGATGTTGAAGCTGTTGGTTTCCCATAAATATTATCCCAATGCAAGTATCCACTGTGTGAGGATACAGCAGGGTTCTTGCTCCAACCTACAAGACCCACAAGGTAAATCCTTCCTATTCGCCCTTGAACACCCACTTTACTCAGCCCTTCACAATTTACCCCGACATATTGCCTATACTCTACACTTGGGTCACTACCAGGAGAATAAGCATTTACTCTCGAAAGAGTATAGGAATTGGTTGATGGATAAACTCCTACAACATCAAAGTATCTACTATTGTATTGACACACATAGAAGATATAGCATGTTTTCATTCCCGCGGGGACAGTCCATAACATCTTGTAGCCACTACAATCTTCATCACCAGAAGCCCATGTGTTTGCTCCTGAGTAAGGAGATATAAATGTGAAAAATCTCCAATCGCCTGTGCGATCTGTGGAAAGACCATTTGTGGCATCAAAGTTAATGGGAGATGTGTATGTTGGTTTATTTATAAGATCATCATAATTCCCTGTTGTTGCAACTGTTGCTAAGGTGGGTCTATCCGTAATATGGCTCCATAAATGTGTATGTAGGGATGGTGGAAATGTTAAAGGTTTATCTGTAATATCCTCCCATAAATGATTGTGAGTTTGAAGTGCGACTCCCAATTCTGTTTCATCCACATAGTTTTTACTTTGCAAATAATCATCTGTGACTACACCCGAAAGGGTCTCATTGTGTAAGTTTTTCGCCGCCATTCTCTGATTAACTTCTAAGGCGCCACCTGCTAATGTTTTAATCCACGCCATCTCACATTTCCCGAAATCATCTTTTGGCTGTCCCGCAAGAGGTGCATAATTGAATTTGGAGCGACTAAATATTATTTTCGGTCTTGATCCATCGGTTGCGCTTACATCTGTTACGTTTACTTGTAAAATGGCGTCTTTATCATCATAGCTTACTGGATCTAATGGAAGTGGAGGTAGACCTGCTGTTAATGGGATGTCATTGTTGTAATAACTTGTCAAAAAGATTCCTGGTTTGGTATCTATAACCCCCACCCCACCTGCTGAAACCATTTGTATTCTTGAAGGTTGTTTAATGTATAATTCGCCATCCATTGTGGTGCCTGCTTCAATTCCTTTTCGGTGTAAGTAGTAATCACTTAATTGTAATCTTTCAGGAATGGTGTCACTCTGATAGAAACTAACCCCATAAAATCCATCACCATTAACAATATCACCTGTCGATGCAAAACGTGGTTTTTCATCTATTTCGTTCCATGGATGTCTGTGGTTAGAATTTGTGATTTGCGAATAATCATGAGTATGTGAATCCGGAGGGAAGGTTAACGGAGGATTTGTGATATGCTCCCACAGATGTGTATGGGCGAAATCTGTGATTTGATCTTTTGTGTGAGTATGGGCGAAATCTGTGATTTGATCTTTTGTGTGAGAATGGGCGAAATCTGTGATTTGATCTTTTGTGTGAGTATGGGCGAAATCTGTGATTTGATCTTTTGTGTGAGAATGGGCGAAATCTGTTATTTGATCTTTTGTGTGAGTATGGGCGAAATCTGTTATTTGATCTTTTGTGTGAGTATGGGCGAAATCTGTGATCTGATCTTTGGTGTGAGTATGGGCGAAATCTGTAATTTGCGCTTTCGTGTGTGTGTGGTTTTGTATCCAACCTTGAACCACATTCGATGTTGGATGATGTGGTAAATTCGCATTACTTGTTACTGTGAGATTATCTATTATTGTTTCATGTGATATTATCTTTAATGCTCTGTAAAGTGTAAGAGATTGAGTGATTGGAAATCCATACATCATTTGGATGTAATATCTTACTTCTTGTTTTTCTGCTATTGTCAATGCTCTATTGAAGACAAGCAATTCACTTATCGCCCCACCACCAATTGTCCCTAACCCAAAGTGATTTACCAATAAATCTGGTAAATAACTACTCCCTGTTGTCACGGTTCCAACATCAACGCCATTTAGTCCTACTGTTATGGAGTTTGCTGTAATTGTTTGGTCTGTGTAATACCATTTATTTACCAAAGATGGGACACTGATTATTGGGAGACTGGATGTTGGGACAACAGAATCATTTATCCACATGTTATTTACTCCAATACTTGATGCTGTCCTTGTGCCGTAATACATTTGTCTATTTGGTTGAGATTGATTGAAGAAACGTAAATGTGTATCTGTGGTAGCAAATGTTTCATGACATCTCCCCACAAAGAAATACGTTAAGCCATTTGTAAAATCCACTGTTTTAGCTACTGGATAATTCGTAACTGCTAAAAAGTTTGTTCCGGAGGGAGTTGAGATACTGAACTGATTGTTGATTATAGCATTTGATGTAAAGATGGCGCTTGTTCCTGTTACTGTGATGGCTGGAATTAATGAACTTGAAGGTGACCTGTTGTAGAGGATTGAATTGTTTGCTGATTGACCTTGATTACCCAAAGCTTTCCATGCGAAAAGGCAATCGGGAATACTTAAAGCGGGATCATCGCTTGCTGTGATGCGATAGTAATCTTTGTTAAATTCTTGCAATGTGTTTACATTAGCTGAGCCAATTGTTAGAATTCCATTCACTTTTAAGTTGCTGGTCTCAATGTTGCTACTGTAAATATTACTATTAACTGTAAGGTCTCCTGTGATTGTCCCACCAACAAGTGGAAGATACTTAGATAATTCATCGGCAAGTTCAGGTTTTGTTACATAATTTCCAAGCATCGCAAGAGTAACAAAATTAACGAGAATTACAGCCGTTAGGTAATCTTCCGTTACGATTCTTGAAATATCTTCATTGTGTATGTTTTTGGCGCTTGCTCTTTGATTGATTTCTAATAAACCTTCACCAACGCCACCGTTATATTTCGTTTTTATCCATGCTATCTCACATCGTCTATAATCATCTCGATCTCCTATAAAAGTATTTGGTAAAAGACGCTGCCGACTAAATACTAATTTGGGTCTCGATTGGTCAAAGTCGCTAACATCTGTTACATTAATTTGTATTGCTGCGTCTTTGTTATCGCAACTATTTGGATCTAATGGAAGTGACGGTAGCGGAGGTAATACATCTGTCATCTCGATATCCTCAGGAAAGTAACTTGTTAGATATATTCCGGGTTTTGTCTCATACAAACCAAAATTACCACTAACTGGTAAGATCCCATCTCTTCTGGGTGGTCTAATGTATAATTCGGCTTCCATTCCTGTGCCTGCTTCTATTCCCATGCGATTAAGGTAGTGGTCATTTAATTGTAATCTTTCTTCGATTTCTATGTTTCGGTAGAGACTTACGCCATGTTGGAAATCTGTTAATATATTTCCTGCCGATGCGAAAGTAGGTTGCTCATCGATTTCGTCCCAATTATGCCTATGGTCTTCTGGTGGGAACTGTTCTGGTATTCCGTCAATGTCATCCCAATCATGTCTATGGTCTTCTGGTGGAAATCTTTCTGGTTTATTATCGATTTCGTCCCAATCATGTCTATGGTCTTCTGGTGGAAATCTATCCGGTTTATTATCTATTTCATCCCAATCGTGAGTATGGGGATCAGGAGGATATGTTTCAGGTTTATTTCGGATGTCTTCCCAATTAATGATAAAATCAAATAGATCGGGAGCGAATCCATCAGGTAACAGCTGCTCGTCGTAAGGCTCGTAGCGATCATAAGTTACAAGATTTGGGTCGAAACCATCTGGTAAGACATTATCCTCTTCAAATCGCCTATCTTCAAGAGGTATAACATTTACATCTGGTGATAAAAGCTCCTCAGCTGGTTGTTTGTAATCTGTAAATACTGGTTTGTTTCTGACTTTTTCCCAGCTAACTATGTGCTGCCCAAAGGCTACATTTTCCTCTGCTGTGTATTCCCTCCCAGGTTGCTTCTTTGGTGTCAGGTCAGGTGGATCCCACGGAAGCGGAAAGGGGACAGGAACAGGACCGTAATGCTCAAAGATTTCCCTTATAGTTTTCTCACTGACAAGCTTTTCACCATTGGCATACACATTGCTTCCATGGATATTTCGCCACTGCCTCGTCCTGATTCCAAGGTCTTTTGTGTTTGTGACCAAAGGTAAAAGGTGCCTATCCATTTCGACAAGATCAGGGTGTAAATGGATTGCTACTGGTTGAGTGGGGCTGCTGTTGATGGTAATTGATGGCTTTTTCTGGTGGACATCATTTGGAGTAAAAAACCCAAACGGCTCATTCCTCGCAAAGTCATATGTAATATCCTTGGGGTATACATCATTAGTTGAACAGACTTGATTTGTGTTCTGGAAATGGCCCACTTGTAATACTTGGGGAACCTCTGTTTTTGTGGTGCTGCCCTCATTATAAATTCTTAAACCCGTGTTCTGTTTGCCCTGCTCATCTTGTACATTGAAAATCAAACGGCCACTATCACACCTTGATGGTATGTCTGGATGGGTTCCACTTGGTTTAAGTTTTCTGGGTCTCTTTCTGGTTGCTTTGATCTCTGCTACTTGATTGGCTTTTACATTGCCCAAACTAAAAGCTACACTGACATCTTCCTTGTCTGGATCGGTCTGATTTAAGGAAAGAGCATGCTCCCTTGATTGAGTCTTTGAAGAACTGTCAGAGCTGTGGTCGATTGATATTGAACCTTTAACTTTTATATTATCAAAGTTCACATGCTTTGTGCTGCTGGAATTATCATCTTGAATTGTTTCCAGATTAGGGGGGTAATTAAAGCTCATGGCTTTTACTATATGGATTTATAAAATTCCTTATAAGTATTAGATGCCTCACAAAATAGTCCTTAGTTTGTCAGGTGGCGGGGCAAGGGGCATTATCATTACCAGACTGCTCAAAGAAATCGAAAATCGAACTGGCAGGCGAATCATTGACCTTGTGGATCTTGTGAGTGGAACTTCCACGGGTGGGATCATTGCCATTGGGTTGAACATCAGGCATCCAGATAGGGCAGGCGAACCCAAACTCACAGCCAGTGATTTACATAATATATACCTCACTCAGCTGCCCTTGATTTTCGCGAATCCTCGAAATATAATCGAAAATGCCCTTTTTAACACCAAGTATGATGTGGCTCCTTTGGAAAGCGCAATCTATTCTGTTACTGGCGAATCTCTCATTCAAGATTCCTTAAAGGACATTGTGATTACTTCGTTTGATACTCAGTACATGAAACCTATATTTATCACAAATGATAACAACTACAACTTTCTGCCCTGTAAAATAGCAGCAAGGGCTACCTCTGCTGCTCCCACCTACTTTTCTCCTGTGAGTATAGTTGATTTTAATCGAGGGGTAACTGCTTGCCTTATTGATGGTGCTATTTCAGGAAACAATAACCCAAGTGTGTGTGGCTATAGCCATGCGAGGAAGATTTACAGTGATGATGATGACATTATAGTTATAAGCATCTCTTGTGGTGAGGTAGACCCATATTTAGAGTCTGATTATTTCGGCTATGGTTATGAGACTGTGAATAGTTGGGGCATTCTCTCATGGATTGCCTCAACAGATGGAAGCCCATTGATCAACATGCTCATGGCAGCAAGTGAGCTGTCAGCTCTTGACAAAATGGAGGAGTTGCTACCTTACAACTACGATCAGGATTATGGGAGGTACTATAGGCTATCTGTTCCTCTTCCAAATCACATAGTCAAGTCCCTTGATGATACCTCTAAAATCCCCGACATGCTTGCGTTCACTGAGACATACATAGCAGCAAACAACACCATGATTAATAAGCTTTGCGATTTGCTGGTAGCAAACTATGAATTAAAGAACCCATCAAAAGCTTACATCTCTTCCACTCTCACCCTGTCACCACCTTTGGATGCTAATTGGTACAAACTTGCTGATGATGCCTTTACTGCCTCCTCCTCTGTGATAGGTAAAGAGCCCCACATGGCTCGACCTTCATCATTTGGCTGGGAAGCTGGGGCATTTGCTCCAGAGCAGATATGGGAGACCCCCACTGAGTACCTTCAAGTTGCTTTCCCATATACGTTTGAACTCTCTTCAGTGGTTGTCTATGGGTCAGGGGACACCAATGCTTTCATAAAGACTTTCAATGTGGCTACATCAACTAATGGGGTCAACTGGTCTTTTATTCGAGCAGAGGGGCAGAACAAAACATTTGTATGTGAGAACATAAACAATGCTAATAATTCCGGCGATGTGGCTTTATTAAATGGTTACCCTCTCACCATCAAGGATGCTTTCTACGTAGGGTTCTCTTTGAGAATAAAGTATGTTCGCATTTATCCCCTTGTTTATGTCAATGCTCCCACAATGAGAGTCGATTTTACAGGTGCGTTTATTCGATAAACTCGAGCTGAAAAGAATTGTCAATTCCATTCATGTCAATGATGTCACCAAAGTAGTCTCTAAACTCAACTGTTAATTCCCTTACCACCAGATGTCGGTCATTAATTCGAATAAACTCCCCATGTTCACCATTATAGTAAACATAGCCTCCTATATCCTTGCTTAATTGGAGTCTCAGTATGGCGCCTTGGTTTTGTGGCTGTGATTTTGGGACTATATTATGTCTGCTGGCAAAGGGAGCGAGTTCTTTGACATGTAAATAAAGGTACTGCTCAGCGTTCATATCTGCCATCTTATTGCTGTAATAAACATATCTAAGAGGTGTGGACGAAAGTCTGGATCCCGAAAAGGTAGTTCCCCACAATGGGTGATTGAGTGTGATAGGTTTGCCATCATACTTTAGAAAATTCTCAGGGCGATATGGAGATTGAGAGGGCGAATTGTCATCCATAAATGAAGACTGGAACTCAGTTGAGCTTAAACCCAATAGCTTACCAATGCGCTTATTGCTTGCTTTTATACGGAAAAATCTGTTACTGTAGAACTCCACTTTATAAGTGGTTGGATTGTAGAATAATTTGAATTCGAAAGCAACTGTTTTTCCTGCTATAGTTTCCTCATAGAACACATAGTTCAATCCATAGTTGTATGGTTGGGTGACCCCGAAATGACCCTGATTGATATAACCGGTTGGCAAGGGGGAAATGTTGTAAGTTACTGTTTCAGTGACAGAACTATCCTGGTAGGTGAATTCCACTATTAAATGATCTGTTCCCACACTATTGTAAATGCTGTTTGGAATTTCTGCGTAAATAACCCTACACTCTCGAGGTCTCTCTACTGGAGTTGTGAGGGTGACCCTGTAAGAGTTTTCGGTTTCACCTTGGCTGCGATCCCTGCTATCAACATTGACAAGCCGGTTCATTTTAATATATGAATATAGATAAAAGGAGAATGCCCGTGGACTACATTGAGGTGAGCTCTTTTAATACAATCTCTGGTGACGGTCCTACTTCAAGCTTTGTAGCTCGACTTCCAAACATATATGAGAATGTTAGGGCTGTCAGGCTGGTCTCAGCCGAATTTTATAATAGTATCCCTATGGTGAGTGGTGAAACGCAACCAGGGGATATTACAATTGATAATTCATTCAGCATTTTTTGGAGTGAAGAATTCGATGGTGCTGGCATTGATGGCATTCCAACTACTCGACCAGCGGCCGGCTTTGAACCTTGGAAGCAATTAATCATAAGTCGCAAAAAACCCATTCAAAGCCACCAGCAATTGGTAAATGTAATTAATGCGAAATTCGATGATAGAGAGCCGGAACCATCTATTCGCTGTAAATGGGATGAGTCACTAAAACGGATTATATTCCACTCAGAGAAACCTTTCTATTTAGCCTTCTCTAACGCTGGAAATCCAAACCAGAAAACGATCCAAAAGTTACTGAGTGCTGCCCGATTGCTTGGTCTTGATCCCGGAAGATATGGAAATTCCCCAATTCAATCACAGGTTTATAATGCTCTTACTGATGGCATCTTTACTGGTGAACGGGTGAATGGTATTATATCTTCGTTTGAGCCTGAAAAGACAAGGGACAGTGTTTTATTTGTCAGAGTAAAAGAGTTGGGTGATCTGGTTCAGTGTGGGGATGGTCTCCTGACTGGTTACTTCCACAAAATCGTGGTTCCTGACAAGGACTATGGTGAGCATGTGGTTTACAATTCGACAGAATCCCACCCACTTTACAAATACTATAACAAAAAAATGAGTTTGTCTACATTCTCTGTGGATATAGTAAATGCTATAAACGAACCAATTGATTTTGAGGGTCAACCTGTCCACCTCACATTTGAAATTCGCTATGGGGACGAGCCAGCAGGTGACCCTCTCTATGAATACTTTAAGATGCGGATGTCGCAAAGTCATCCAACATATCCGGTCATTGCGAGTTTCGGGTAAACACAAGGATCATTCGTAATTTTTTTATGTTACAGTATAATAAAAGCGAAAATCATGGATATTACGTCGACCCTCCAGCGCCTTTCGTTGAAAGAAGCCCTAACAACCCAGAGGAGGCCAAGGCCTTCTTTCTGGATAACTCCCTTATGCTTGGTCTTGAATCCAAGTCTAAGCCCGTTCTTGTTGTTGTGAACCCGAGCAATACTTTTGAAAATAATGTTGGAAATCGCATTTCATTCAAACTCCCTCGCTACAATTTCTGTGGCAAACTCGAACTTGCCTTTGACCTTCCAGCTATCACTTTTGGTGATGCGGATCTTGTTCGGAATGGGTACACTCGCCCAGTGGGTGCTTTGGTTCAGCGACTTGAAATTACCTATGGGTCATACACCTACCATATCCCTTCTGATTTCCTTGCTCATTTCCCTCTTGTCTATTATAGTGAGGATCAACTTGCCAAAAAGAAGCGGTCAATGGGTATGCTTCACGGCATCCCCGCCCATGGAACCAACCGACTTGGTGGTTCTTTCTTCGTCGAAATTCCTGTGCCTTGGCTAAACCACTACCTGCCTCTTGGTGCTCTGTCTGGTGAAATGGTAGTAACTGTTTGGTTCAAGGATGTAGGGAAGGGTTATGTTGAGACTTCTTATGGTGGTCGTACTCTTCCTAAGGCTGGGGACACAGCCATTGATGGGGACAAGGACGATGGGCTTGGCGTCGCACCTGCTGAATCTGTGCTGGCACATGTTGGCCAAAACATCACCACTTTCAATCTTGGTGCGCCGAGCACTGAAATTACAATTACTTCTCCTCGCCTTTACATGTATGCTGTTAATGTGTCTGATGAGCTTTTTGCTACTGTTATTGAGAAGGTAAAGACAACTGGCATGGCTATCCCTGCTCTGGATATTGGATTTGTGGATGTCAGTGATATGAAAGCAAGGGTGGTGCCCAACCCAATCGAGTTAACCTCTCCCAAATCTCAGGTCTCGTTTATGCTCTGCTTGTTTCAGTTCGTGATAACGCTAATGTTGACAAAGCAAATGGTTCCCACAGTGTACTTAAGACCTACTCCAACTCCAAAGAGATCACATTCACAATTGAAATAAACGGCCAGCGACTTTATGCCACTGAGCCTATTCCACTGCTCAAGGGTGCTGAGCTGATTGCTGATGTCTTCAAATGCTCTAATATGGATAAGGTTGCTGATCGCTATGTTCTTTCAGGGCTGCCATTCTGTCTTGATGGTGAAAAGGCTATTCGCAATATTGCCCAGTCTGGCTATGTTGACCTGACCAATTCTTCATCTTCATTCCTCACTCTCTACATGCCCACTGACAAGGCAATTGATGTCAATGTTCGCGCTCTCATGCACAGCTTTATCATAGTGGACAAGGACGGGCTGCGGCGGATCAATCTATAAACCATATTCAGTCACATCGTATTATTTTTATCTGGTTCTTTATAGAAGGAAGCATGGGCGACTTGGACGAATTTAATGCTGGTGAGATGATAAATCCCCCTTTCCGCGTTTTGGCAATTGGCAAATCTGCTACTGGTAAATCAGAGGCTGTAAAGTATTGGCTCAAGCAGCTTCATGATGCCAAAAAGATTGATGTCGTCCTTGTAATCAGTGGAACGGCTTTTAACAACTTTTGGAACAATGTAGCAAGTGTTCAGCTTGGCAAATGGGATGCTCCTTACATTGAAAAGGTTCTGGAAGATCGACAACAGAAAATAGAAAAAGGAGAGCCGATTAATCAACTCTTAGTTGTACTGGACGATCTAATTGATAATGACTTGGTCGATCTCACTCGCGATAAAATAATCAACAAATTGTACTCTATGGGCAGACATTTGAAAATATCTATTATCTGTATCACACAAAAGCTAAGGAAAGTCTCATCGACCATTCGCGTCAACTCAGATTATGCTATGTTCCTAAGCGCTGCCAATAGAAAGGAGCTTGAAGCCATTGAGGAAGAATATAATATAATGCGGGACAAAGATGTTTTCTATAAAATGTTTGAAGAGTACGTTCATTCCTACCAGTTCCTAATTTGGTCATCTGCCGATTATTCTGTGAAATATTTCGTAGATAAAGCGGATTTGGTCAAAGATTTCCCATTTCCACGGTTCCACAGGAAGCCAAAAAAGAAAGAAGATGAGCTTAAACCACCAGAGAAAGAAGAGGGGCGCAAAGAAGTGAAAAGCCAAGTTCATAGTAATAAGTTAATGCGATATAAACGCGGTCTATAAAAATATCTCTCACTTTAATAAAGACACAATGCCCCCCAAACGCAAAATAGGCATCCCTGCTGGGGCTGTTGGTTATTCAGGTGGTGGTAACAATGGCTCCATTAACACAGACCCGCTTAAATTCAATGGAATGAATGAGATAAAGCCCTCACAACAGCAAGAGGATCCCCTTAATGCCGCCTATGAGGAATCCTTTGATGACAAAGCCCCACAGACGTCCACCAGTGATCAGCTCAACATCTCCCCTGAAGCTTCTAAAATGAAGGCTGTAGGTGAGGGTGCCAGGCGAATTATAGGTGCTGCTGATGATAAAGGTCTTGGGCTCCAAGATCTATCACTCACTCGCAAAGGTGAGGGTCTCAGTAAAGAATCCGACAAGGTTATCCAGTCTATGGCGGGTGAAGTCACATACAAGACTGCTCCCACCCAGAATATTCATCGAGTTCCCAAGGCTCAATGGGACGAGATGACTGCCAAGCTTAAAGATCTGGAAGCCAAGTCAAGTGCCTTAGAGCAGTATGTAACTGAGAAGAGAGAGAGATCCAAACTCAAGGAAATGCTTAGAAAGGAGGTGTTCAAAATGGGGATCACTGGGATTCCAGATAAACAGTTTATTGCCAAGAAAGAGACCCAAATCGATGAGCAAGCTGTTGATGAAATGAAAACAAAGACTCAAAAGGGGACTATTGAGCCTGGCGCTACAAAGGCTGAGGTGGACAAAGGTGTAGCTCCCACAGTGTATAAACGACGGGTTTGGCTTTGAAAGCGTTTTTCTATAGATATTATAAATGGAGGACACCATTAGTCTGGTGGAGTTCACTGTCGATAGCCCTGTGACTGAGAGTTATATTAAAAACGCTTTAGCAAACCAAAAAAGATACAGGGAAGACCCAAAATATAGAGAGTTTAAGAAACAGCAAGCCTTGGCATCATATTATCGCCGAAAGGCACAAAAAGAAGCAGTGAGGCCCATAGGGAGGCCAATTAAATATTATCAGACTACTGAGAGCAGCAACTGAGTTATTTTGTCTCGTTAATAGTAAGATGTGGCAATGGCTCCAACAATTGCTGGATATGTTTCATATACATGTGACCAGCAATTATAAATGTAGCTGTTGCGATACTACTATTGACGTCAGCATTGGATCTTCCTCCCAAGTGGATCCAGGAGGAACTCTTTGGATGTGGTGATGGGCAGGGCTGGCTCGCATGAGGGCAAAGGGAAAGTTTGGAGCCTATTGGAGAGGTGAATGGCGCGGAATTGGTTGAGGCTGTAAATAACGCATTGGATGAGTACCAAGGGCAGCTACATGTTCAGGTTAGGCCTTCAACACCTGAAAGGGGGAACGTTTACGCATATGGGATCACTATAGGGAGGCTCAAGACGCTTTCAGCGACGCGGTGATCAGGGCATACCATTTAAGGGAGCAGGTTGAACACATCACTGGCCATCAGGGAAGGTATTAATCTCGTTTCCAAGCATGAGAAGGTCGTTTGATATTTTTTGTAAGGCTGCTTTAATGTGTGGAGACAAAGGAGCTATGCGGTGTCCAAGGTTGTACAGTTCTATAGAGAGGCGATGTATGGAGTTACTCAGTTCTGAGCTTGGAGACGTCAGCGCCAAATATGAGAGTTCAAAGGACACCTCTACAAGGCGAGTATGGATGGGAGTTGTCATAATAATCTACTTTTAGGCAGCATAAAAATGCGAAAGGGGCGGCTCTGCGTAGAGCTTGATGAGAGCTTCACAGGAAAAAAAAGAGCGCTCAAAACGGCCAATCTGGTGCCGAGATATTCGCGTTTGAAGTTCCTTAAGTGGCTCTAATTGAAAGTTTTAGAAACATTCTTATAGAGCTCTATAAGGAAAAAGCCGCCTACTGCTGTACGGTAGGCATGCGGGCTCTACCGGTAGGACAGTAGGCAGGGCCCTACTGTCCTACCGCCGGCGGCCTGTGCCTACCGGTCTGCGGTAGACACGCGGGCTCGCCTACCACTGCGGTAGGCTGGCTCATATATATGTATATGATATATATGAAAAAAAACAAGTTTTGGTAAAAACCACAGCGCCGTGATCGCCATGACGCGGCGAGTCCGAAAAGCTATGATATATATATATATGTCATGTGACATCATAATATATCATATACATATATCATTATGGTATATACAAGTCGCTCAAATTTAAGTCTTATAAGGTCTTATAAGAGTTGTCTTATAGAATTCTTTTCTAAAATCTTATATGGTCTTATAAGATTTAATGTGCGTACTTTAGCTGGTACGCAGGCCAGTGTGCGTACCGTAGCGCAGTACGCAAGCCACTGTGCGTACCGTAGCGCAGTACGCAGGCCACTGTGCGTACCGTAGCTCAGTACGCAGCCCACTGTGCGTACCGTAGCGCAGTACGCAAGCCACTGTGCGTACCGTAGCGCAGTACGCAAGCCACTGTGCGTACCGTAGCGCAGTACGCAGGCCCCTGTGCGTACCGTGGCTCAGTACGCGCGAACGTACATATGTATATGATATATATGAAAAAAAAACAAGTTTTGGTAAAAACTATAGCGCCGTGATCGCCATGACGCGGCGATTCCGGAAAGCTATGTTATATATATATGTCATGTGACATCATAATATATCATATACATATATCATTATGGTATATACATTTGGTATATGCGAAACTGAAAATATTCGTAGCTCGTCACCAGATCATCGTAAGGCTATGATGTTGGAGTCTATAAATATCTACTTTTTACGAGAAATCCAACGGTGATAGCGGCAAGGAGTGAATCGGTGATGGTGAAAAGGTTGTCTCTGGATGTTTCAATCTGCTTCTCAATTTCAATTTGTTCCAAGAGCTGCCCTCTTTTTTATTTCGAGCAGCTTTTTCATGATATATTTGTCATCTTCTTCCAAGAGAGGATGTTTTTCCTGTGCTGCTCTTGGTCTGTTTTCCAGATCTTCTTTAAGCTCATGGAGTGTGTGGAGTAAAAATCTCTTTCTTTTGTCATTCTCATCCATCTCATTCACAATTCGCTCTGTCTCTCCATAGCGTTTCTGTAACTTCATTTCCTGCCTTTTATTACAGCTGTCCATTGACATCTTGATTCCCTTTAAACAATTATGGTGTTCTATTCTTTAAGTGGTGGGAGGGTGAATGGGGTGAATGGCAGGGTGAATGGGGTGAATGGCAGGGTGAATGGGGTGAACGGGTTATGTGTAAACTTTCTTAGGAAAACCCCCTCTCATGGGGATTTATACATATAACCCGTTCACCCCGTTCACCCCGTTCACCCCGTTCACCCCGTTCACCCCATTCACCCCATTCATCCACTTAACCACTCTTTCTTAAAAACATAAAATGCTTTTCTCAGAATATTTACTACTTTCAATCAATCACTGTCACTTTCAATCCCCATCTTTGCCTTGATTCCAACATAATGCCAGAGCCTTACTTTCCCAATCTGTTTCTTAGGAATCCCATTGATCACAGTCATAGCTGTTCCAAAGGCTGTTTGGCTCATTTCTTTATCCACTCTGGAATACTCTTTGAATAGATCAGCTGCTTTGATGACGTCACTGCTGCTGTGGGTGATTTCAAAGTTTGCCTGAAGCCATGTCAGCACTGGGTTGTTTTCAGTGATATATTCCTTGCTGGCCTCTTTGACAGATTCAGGCACTGGGATGAAGCCCATGGCGCCCACCTCAGTGGTGTATGTGTCAATGAGCAGCCTCATGAAAGCCTGAGCATATCTCTCATCATCTCTAATTCTGCCCATCAGGCTGGGGTCTGCCTTCTTTTGGCCTTGAATGGGATTCTCTTTGAACTGGTATTCAAAATGGGACACATGGAGGCGCCTTTGGATGCCTCCATCCAACTTGGAGAGCTTTGGAATATCATTTGTCAGCAGGAAGGGAATGAATTGAGGAGTGAATGTGATGGGGTTAGCATGTAATAAACGAGCAACAAGTTTCTCACCTCCAGTGATCTCCTTGATTTTGCCCACCTGAAGCTTGTCACTGGCTTCAGGCTCATTGGAGAAGATGATCCTCACACCCTTTTTGTCAGCCAGCTCAGGCACAGGGGCGCCAGACCTTGGTTTCCCACTGACCCAGTAGGAGCTGTCAAGGGGATGGGCATAATCACCCAGAGCCTTGAGAACCAACTCTTGGAGTGTAGATTTGCCATTGGAGCCAGTGCCTGTCCAGATGTGGAAGCGCTGGTCTTTGTTGCCCTTCCCAGAGAGGGCACCTGCCAATGTCCTCACAAGGAATTTGCCAGTCTCTTGATCTTTGAATGGCTCATATACAATTTTCTTGATTTCTTCCATGACATTCCCATCAATCATAGGGGCATATGGATAGCCACAAGTCCTACTGACATACTCATCAGCTTTGGCTGGGCGAAAGACCTTATTTTGAAGGTCATAGACTCCATTGGTAAACCCAATCAGCTCCTTAGATTCATCCATACTGGCAGCTATTTCAGTGTCAGCAAAGAGAGCCTTTGCTTCCTTGATGATGGAATCTTTGAAACCACACTTAAGGAGCTGCTTGGAAATTTCAAGGCATTTCTTGGCATTCTCCTCATACTTTGAGCTTTCATCTGGATCAGCAGCAGCTGAACGAGTGTTTTCCATTGCCTCCTTCATAAAAAGCTTCATGACATCAGTGGAAAGCACTTTGCGCAGTGTATGGGGTTCCTTTTCAGCTCTCCACAGTCCAGTGAGCTTATTCCTGACATACCAGATGTCTTTTTGATTGGCATCATAGCGGAATTGGTCTTTTTGTGTGTGGTACAGGACTTCAGCCACATTGTAATGACCCCCATTTGAAGCAATGGCATTTTTAATGGCCTGCTTGAGGTCTCCCTTATTGGTAAACAGCTGAATATATAGATCCAGATTATCAGCTTTGAGCCAATAGACAAGAGAAGCATATGCCAATGGCTTTACTGAGCTACCTTTTTGGAAGCTCTGCCAAGCCTTGTCACACGCCTCAGCCCTATACTTGCTGCTCTGTTGGCTGAATTTGTGCCAGATGGCCAGTACTTTGTCTTCAGGCATTTTCTTGTCTTTCATAGTGCTTGTCAGGGCCAAGCCAACATTAATCCAGTCAGCATAGCCATCAGCTCGTTTTTCACTGAGTCCCATCACAAGCTTTTCCAGCTCATCACTGGTGATGATTTCGCTGGAATACTCATTATTTTTGGGCAGCTCCTGGGCAGGCTCCTCCTTCTCTGGAAGAGTGAGCAGGGCCTCCTTGCCAGTGAGAAGCTGGACAAAGAAATCAGTGTCCTCATGGGATGTTAGCTTGGTGAACACAGTGTCCCAGCAAGGTTCCTCATAGGTGCTGCTCTTGTCAGCAAGAGCCTTCTCTTTACAGCAACCAAGGCACACAAGCGCCCTGTTGTTGTTGTAAACAGATGGATCATAGTCCTCATGAGGCTTGAGCCCAGCCCCCTCAAGGAAAACAGGGAAATCCCTGTAGATGCCATGAAGGGTGGTACATACCATGTGGGCACTCACTTTGTAGCATGGATCCTGTGTGTCTTTTTTGATCAGCAGCCTTGATCTGGTGGAGATGGCAATGGTGCTGATGTGGACACCAAGTGCCTTGGCCAGCTTTTCAGCCTTGGAATTGATAAGCTCAAGTCCCTCATCATCAACCTCATCAACAGGCAGAACCTGTTCGAAATCAATGTAGAGCTTGGTGAATTTATGGCCACTCAAGTACTCAGCCATGTGCCTGTTGCCTGAAGCAATCCTCTGGAGTGCCTCAGTGACCCTGATAGTCACAGTGCTGGCTTCGCGACTGCCAATGATGCTTGTTAGGAAGGTGCCAGTGGATGTCATTCTACTATAGGATGAGAAAATAATTTGATGATTCTATAAACACCCTTGTCCTTAAGTAGTTTATAGAATCATTAAATAAAACAATCAATTTTTCGCGACCCCCCTCAATACACCACTGTCCTTGGTCTGCCAACAAGGCACCTCCTTTCATCAAAGAGGTACCTCACACAGGGAAGGGGGTCACCCTTGTAGTATCTGCTCCTTAGACTATTAAGCTTCATTCTCTCACGGAAAGCAGGATCTTGAGCACGGCGACGAGTCACATAGGCAATTTGAGATGCCGCATGGTATGCCATTTTAGTTCTTGTTCCTCTACACTATAGGTAAGATTTTATTCTTTAAATGCTGATTCTATTCGGTATTTTGTGCCTCGGGCTTAATCTCATTGAGAGCGGCAAAGTCTCCATAGTGTTCAATTGCCGCCTGATTGTAGGCATGAGCGGCTAAGGCTTCATTTTTGTAATACCCCAAAGAGAGCCTTTTGTCATTAATTGTAATCTGAGCACACCATTTACCCTCTCGTTTCTTGAAAGAAACACCTTTATATTGACTGCTTGTATTGCTGCTTTTACTCCTATTCCTATTATTCTCAAAAGGATAGCATACCCTCAGATTACACTTCCTGTTGTCCAATTTATCTCTGCTCACATGGTCGACAACCAACCCTTCTTTCAGTTCATTTGTCATTATCAATCGATGAGCATACAATACCAACCATTTCCCTTCATCTCGCTTTACACTTGTCTTAGCATAACCATCCCCATCCAAACACCAGTTATATCTCATCATTGTAGGAGCATCTTCGATATCACATATCATATACTGGCCCCTTCCTTTGGCCCCTCCAAGTGGAACGTAGAAATATTTCATGGAGTCCACGTCGTCAAACTTGGTTTCAACAAAATCCTGATCAAAGGTTTCCATTTTTCGTCTACAATAGACACACAAAATAATCTTCCAAATTCTACGCGGCATTTAAAGATTATTTTCGTACCTATATATAAGTACAACCCCCAACCATGCCCCGCCCCAGCCACTACCAAATTAAGGAGCTTCAGGACAAGATTCTTGGAATCTGGCGTTCCTACTGGCCAACCACTCGATCAGTGAAAGTGAATATGAATCATACATAGGGCAAACCAACAAAAAGCTCAAAGGATTACAAGCACTCAATCGAGAACTATTAGGGAAAATCGACGCCCTTGATGAGACTGATCGCCTTGGCCAAATCCAAGTCGAACAGACCACCACAACTCAAGTCAGAGGAGATGAATACACAGCTCTAATTAATGAGCATCGCGCTCTAAATAATAAATACATTGATTTCACAATCAGAGCTCAGCACCAGATCCTGACCACCCAAGAATTTATTGACACCTACTCTGAGGAACTCCACACAAGGCTCCAAGATGCCATCAATTCCCAGATGTCGATTAAAACTCGCTTTACATTTGTCTGTCGCTTTTCAAAAGCAAACAATTCGAGAGATTTTATTACCAAGCACATTTACAGCACCTATGCTATCATGACAAGATCTCGAATCCTCACAAAAGAGACAGCTAAACTTGCCAAGGAATGCCAGTCGCAAATTAATGTCACAGATAGCTACAGATTAGATAGCATCCAAGCCCTCAGGGTCATTGTTCTCTCCTTTAAGCCAATCTCAGGAGGTGCTTTTATCCCACTCCCAGAGTGGCTCAAAAATAAACGAGCCATTGTCAATGTCAACAACAAGGACAATAGATGCTTTGAGTATGCTATCCTTTCTTATATTCACAAGGACGAAGTAAATAGCCACAAGCGTAATGAGACTTCCCAATATAGGAGGTGGTTCAAAAAAGAACTAAATTTCGAGGGCATTGACTTTCCTGTAAAGGCAGATGCTGATACTATCGATCTCTTCGAAAATCTCAATCCAGCAATCTCTGTTAATATTTACGACCCTCTAACTCTACAGAAGAAATTAATCTACTCCACAACAGCTCCTCAAGGAACAGGAAACACCAAGTGGATCTGCTGCTAATTACAGACGCAAATGGTAACAGTCATTATACCACAATATTCAGCATGTCCAGACTCTTAGCTAAGAATGATAAGCAGCGACTCCATTTCTGTAAAACCTGTTCCAACCACTTCAAGACTGAGGAGAAGCTTCAATCCACAATCAAAGCAAACGTTGTGTGGATTGGAAGACAAGTGCTGGAGAGACTCCAAAACAACCCACATTCATTGAATTTGGTCTTAAACATCTCTCAAAGACTGTATTCCTCCCAGTGATTGCCTATTGCTATTTCGATTTTGAAACAGATCAAGAAGGTATGTTCAAGATCAAATCAATCTCACTGACAGCTCTTCATAATAATAGAGTAGTACTCACTAAAACCCACTCCAGCATCTACGAGCTTTTATCTACACTCGACAAAGCAGCCCCAGAGCTATTTAAAGCCCTATTTACCAACGTCCCAATGTCACTGACCAAAGAGCAGAAACGTACCCATTACCTTGCTAAAACCTGCTACATCTGTGAGGGTACGTTTTCCCAAGACAATTATAAAGTCCGCGATCATGACCATCAAACAGGCGATTTTGTAGGCTCAGCCTGTCGCAAATGTAATCTTCACAGACGCACCAGCAATCTCACCAAGATTCCCATAGTGACCAATGATCTGTCCCTATCTGGAACGCAGATATTCAAGGCAGTCGCCTTAAATCCCGAAAAAAGGGTGGAAGTCCTCGCGAAATCGTTTGACAACTACATGTCGATCACATTGGGGTGCTTTAAGTTCATTGACATCAAAAACTTTATTGATTATGGTGTCCAGAACGTGGAAGGATTAATGGAAAAGTTCCAGCTATTTCGCCAGAAATCCCACAAGACCTATGGAATGGATGCTGCCCACTATGTCTCAAGTCCTGGCCTTTCGTGGGACAGCATGCTATCGATCACCAAGCCCAAAATCGAACTCCTCTCCAACCTTGATATGTACAACATGATTGAAGGCATGATCAGGGGAGGCCTTTCGATTATGAATCATAAATATGCCAGAGCTGAAAATGACAGCCACATTATCTATTTGGACGCCAATAACCTATATGGATATGCCCTGTCCCAAAAGCTACCCCTGTCTAATTTCCAATGGCACCCAGAACCCTCAAATTACGACCTGTCATCAGCAGGTGGTGCTGTACTGGAGGTGGACATTCATTATCCCCAGCACCTCCATGAACTCCACAAAGAACTGCCTCTTGTCATCAGGAGAACAGAAGATGGGCTACAAGCAGCCTGCCAAGACATTTCCAACTACGTAATATCAAAACCATTGCTCCAATTCATGGTAGCACAAGGCTTAAAGGTCACCAAAATCCACAGGGTGCTGACATTTACTCAGGCTGCTTTCATGAAGCCCTACGTCAAATCTAATGCCCAAAACCGCAGAGAAGCCGCCTCCAAACCCGAAAAGGACTTCTTTAAAATCATGAACAACAGCCTTTTCGGCAAAACCATTGAGAAAGTGAGGGGAAGGTCGAATGTCAAGATTGCCACCAACGAAAAGCAATTTATGAAATATGCCAGATCCCCACTTCTCAAAGCCGAAACCAGGCTTAGTGATTCAGCAGTAGCCTTCGAAATGCTACAGAAAGACGTCAAGCTGGACAAGCCCATAGCAATTGGGGCAGTTGTTTTAGATCTTGCCAAGCTACGCCTATTTGATTATTATTATAGCACCATCAAGCGCAAGTGGCCAGACTGTAAGCTACTATTTACTGATACGGATTCTTT
Organism: Cyanophora paradoxa; assembly: GCA_004431415.1. NCBI lineage: Eukaryota > Glaucocystophyceae > Cyanophorales > Cyanophoraceae > Cyanophora > Cyanophora paradoxa. Next base: position 82,270 of record QPMI01000160.1, read on the forward strand.
CTGCCTTTCAATAAATTCCACAACCATCCAACAGGATCTACAAGACATTGACACACACCCCACAGAGCTTGGGAAGTTCAAAAATGAGTTTGAGGGCAGAACCATTACAGAATATGCTGGTGTGAGGCCGAAATGCTACAGCATTAAAACAGATGATGAGGAAATCAAAAAGCTGGCTGGTGTTTGTAAGGAGACCATTCAAACAGATCTGTCTTTCCAAGATTATAAAGACCATGTGCTCCACCAAAAACCCAAGCAAATCGAAATGACTGTCCAAAAGAAGCTTGAAAATGAGACCTTCAATGTGAAGATGTCAAAGATTGCTTTCTAATCTCAATATAGATGTCATCAAAGATCGTACGCAGACAAACAGAATATGATGTGAGTGTACTCCCTATCCCAATCCCTCAAGAAGAGAGAGGGGGGCGCATACAGAAAAAGAGTGACCTCAAAGCATTAGTTCCAGCAGACATCCCAACAGCAATTGCTGTGCCCCACTTGGATCCCTTAGCAAGGACATTCTATGACACCAAGGTAGGATTTAAAGGCCTTGCTTCATTGGCCAAAGAGCTTCCAGATGTGCCAAGAAAGACAATCCGTAGATTCTATGATGCCCAAGAAATCAACCAAATAAATAAACCCCTCCCATCAGCCAAGAAGACTGCCTATATCCCCATAAGACAGCCACTCGATACATTCGCTATTGATTTAGTCTTCTTTCCCTCATACAGCAAACAGAATCAAGGCTACAACACGTTCCTCACAGCTGTAGAAAACACCACCAGACTGGGCTTTATTATTCCAATGAGGGGAAAGACAGCAGAAAGCACATTGAACGCATTTAAGGAGCTTGAGCAACAAGTCCCTCGTCCAATTGTGAAGATACAAAGTGATGCTGGGAGCGAATTCCTGAACAAGGTATTTAAAGACCATTTAGAAACCCAGATGATTGAGCACCAAGTTTCGCAGGTTGGAGATCACAATAGCCAAGGCCGAATAGAGGCCTTTAATCGCACAATAAAGAAGCTAATTAACTCGTATTGTATAGCGAATAATACTGTAAAGTTTTTCGACAAGCTCCAAGATTTTGCCTACAACTACAATAATACCATCCACTCAGCAACAGGGATGAAACCAGCAGAGACCACAGAGGTACATGTTCCCCTCATACTCGCAAAAGAAAACGAGAAATTCATGAAGTCAATTGAATATCTAAAGGACTATCCAGCGGGAACCCACGTGAGAACTAAAATAGAGAAGGGTCCATTCGCCAAGCAGGGCAATAATTGGAGCCGCGAAATATTTACAATAGAAGGAGTGGAGGGGTTCAAGTTTAGATTGAGGGACATTGCCGGAAAAATGATTGATCGACTTTATGCCCACTACGAATTACAGAAAGTGGAAGCCGTGGAGTTTCTGGAAGCCCCATCAATAAATGTCATTGAAGAGGCAAAGAAAGAGGCCAGAACAGAGCGACTGTTGGCCAGAGAGGGGATTGAGAGGGCTCCAAATGTGCCAGATAAACCATTATTGGAGGACAGAGCAGGGAAGAAGAAGAAACAGGGGAGAGAGTTGGAGAGATTGAGGGTGGCGGGAACAGAGAGATTAGCAGGGGGAGCAGAGGCAGTAAGGTGGTATAGAGATTTCTCGAATTCAAAGGAGACCTATGAAGCTCCAGCAATTTCCACGAGATCAAGGAGGAGGGCAGGATGAGACATCTGTAAAGGTTGTTAAGGATTGTTAAGATTGTTAAGATTGTAAAGGGTGTAAAGGGTGTAAAGGGTGTAAAGGGTGTAAGGGTGAACGGGGTGAACTGGGTGAACGGGGTGAACGGGGTGAACGGGGTGAACGGGTTGTTTGTATAAATTCCCGTGAGAAGGCATTTTTCCTAAGAAAATATACAAACAACCCGTTCACCCCATTCACCCTGCTGATGCCAAACTCATGTGTTCAATACCCCAGAGGGGGCCAACATACTGGTGCCCAAAAGACATGATTAATACCCTAAGACCTGAAATAAATGCTTACTACCCTAGTACCTGAAACGCGCACACATAGGGATACCCCTGATCCAAGCCTGTAGGCCGAAGGCCGGAGGGCTTGGATCAGGGGTATCCCTATGTGTTGCGCACTCCGGATCCGACAGCGGTTTCGTAAACGAGCAGAGGCCCTGCGTGCAGCCGGAGGTCAGAGTGCCAGTGCAGTTGCGAGCGGTTGCGACGCCGACACTGGCGGGAAATGGACGCACGAACGACCCCTCGCCCTTTTCGGCCGCCCGATTGTCCGCTGGGCGGATCGCGGCGTCGTACCGTGGCGTCCCGTCCCGTTCGTCCTGTGAGCAATTCATCCTTTTAACACAGAAATATTTGAGCGCCGCGGGCCGCCGCGAGATCCGGTCAGACCTCGAAGTGGAGCGGGTAGAGGGCGACGGGAACGGTGACCGGCAGGGTGCCACGGAAAACCGAGAACTCGGCTTGCGACGCGGGAATGGTCACGCCCTCGATCGTCAGGAAGGACGGGACCTGACTTCGTCTTAGAGCGCGCATTGACAGGCGAAGAAAAGAAATTTGTGCCGCGCCTGGATGGCGTAGCTGATTCCGACGGCAAAAGCGAGGCGAGAGACCAGATGGAAATTGACGGAAACATTGTTCGCCGCGAGGAGCCGGCATTTGGCGCACCGCCAACTGACCCTGCCGCCGCGCGTGAGCGAAGGCGCCGGTCGAGAATGCCCCCGGGAGTCCACGAACAAGCAGGTGCGGCGTGCTGCGTTGAAGCTCGTCGCCGTGGTCGGGCCTGCCTCGCCATCGAGCGGCCCGATACCGGAAACCCATACGCTGATTCCCGCACGCCCGTTGAAGCGCGTCGCGTTGGAGGACTTTCCGCTCTGCACCACTTGACACGGGCCTGCATCAAATTAGCCGATTCCGTCAAGTCCCGCACAACCCCATTAATTAATAATATTATCGAACCAGCGAAGCCGGCGAAGGATGCAGAGACGTTGAAGGGGCCGGATATGTCGTTGGCCGAGGGCGAGGCGCCAGGCTGCAGCGTCTGGATGATGTTGTAGTTCGCGACGCTCTGTCGAGGGGGATCCGGATCCGTGTCGTCAGAAATCAGAAATAAGAAATCATCAGAAAAGATGATCCGTCGCCGTGGTCGGGCCTGCCTCGCCTGCATCAAACAGGCGATTTTGTAGGCTCAGCCTGTCGCAAATGTAATCTTCACAGACGCACCAGCAATCTCACCAAGATTCCCATAGTGACCAATGATCTGTCCCTATCTGGAACGCAGATATTCAAGGCAGTCGCCTTAAATCCCGAAAAAAGGGTGGAAGTCCTCGCGAAATCGTTTGACAACTACATGTCGATCACATGGGGGTGCTTTAAGTTCATTGACATCAAAAACTTTATTGATTATGGTGTCCAGAACGTGGAAGGATTAATGGAAAAGTTCCAGCTATTTCGCCAGAAATCCCACAAGACCTATGGAATGGATGCTGCCCACTATGTCTCAAGTCCTGGCCTTTCGTGGGACAGCATGCTATCGATCACCAAGCCCAAAATCGAACTCCTCTCCAACCTTGATATGTACAACATGATTGAAGGCATGATCAGGGGAGGCCTTTCGATTATGAATCATAAATATGCCAGAGCTGAAAATGACAGCCACATTATCTATTTGGACGCCAATAACCTATATGGATATGCCCTGTCCCAAAAGCTACCCTGTCTAATTTCCAATGGCACCCAGAACCCTCAAATTACGACCTGTCATCAGCAGGTGGTGCTGTACTGGAGGTGGACATTCATTATCCCCAGCACCTCCATGAACTCCACAAAGAACTGCCTCTTGTCATCAGGAGAACAGAAGATGGGCTACAAGCAGCCTGCCAAGACATTTCCAACTACGTAATATCAAAACCATTGCTCCAATTCATGGTAGCACAAGGCTTAAAGGTCACCAAAATCCACAGGGTGCTGACATTTACTCAGGCTGCTTTCATGAAGCCCTACGTCAAATCTAATGCCCAAAACCGCAGAGAAGCCGCCTCCAAACCCGAAAAGGACTTCTTTAAAATCATGAACAACAGCCTTTTCGGCAAAACCATTGAGAAAGTGAGGGGAAGGTCGAATGTCAAGATTGCCACCAACGAAAAGCAATTTATGAAATATGCCAGATCCCACTTCTCAAAGCCGAAACCAGGCTTAGTGATTCAGCAGTAGCCTTCGAAATGCTACAGAAAGACGTCAAGCTGGACAAGCCCATAGCAATTGGGGCAGTTGTTTTAGATCTTGCCAAGCTACGCCTATTTGATTATTATTATAGCACCATCAAGCGCAAGTGGCCAGACTGTAAGCTACTATTTACTGATACGGATTCTTTCTGCCTTTCAATAAATTCCACAACCATCCAACAGGATCTACAAGACATTGACACACACCCCACAGAGCTTGGGAAGTTCAAAAATGAGTTTGAGGGCAGAACCATTACAGAATATGCTGGTGTGAGGCCGAAATGCTACAGCATTAAAACAGATGATGAGGAAATCAAAAAGCTGGCTGGTGTTTGTAAGGAGACCATTCAAACAGATCTGTCTTTCCAAGATTATAAAGACCATGTGCTCCACCAAAAACCCAAGCAAATCGAAATGACTGTCCAAAAGAAGCTTGAAAATGAGACCTTCAATGTGAAGATGTCAAAGATTGCTTTCTAATCTCAATATAGATGTCATCAAAGATCGTACGCAGACAAACAGAATATGATGTGAGTGTACTCCCTATCCCAATCCCTCAAGAAGAGAGAGGGGGGCGCATACAGAAAAAGAGTGACCTCAAAGCATTAGTTCCAGCAGACATCCCAACAGCAATTGCTGTGCCCCACTTGGATCCCTTAGCAAGGACATTCTATGACACCAAGGTAGGATTTAAAGGCCTTGCTTCATTGGCCAAAGAGCTTCCAGATGTGCCAAGAAAGACAATCCGTAGATTCTATGATGCCCAAGAAATCAACCAAATAAATAAACCCCTCCCATCAGCCAAGAAGACTGCCTATATCCCCATAAGACAGCCACTCGATACATTCGCTATTGATTTAGTCTTCTTTCCCTCATACAGCAAACAGAATCAAGGCTACAACACGTTCCTCACAGCTGTAGAAAACACCACCAGACTGGGCTTTATTATTCCAATGAGGGGAAAGACAGCAGAAAGCACATTGAACGCATTTAAGGAGCTTGAGCAACAAGTCCCTCGTCCAATTGTGAAGATACAAAGTGATGCTGGGAGCGAATTCCTGAACAAGGTATTTAAAGACCATTTAGAAACCCAGATGATTGAGCACCAAGTTTCGCAGGTTGGAGATCACAATAGCCAAGGCCGAATAGAGGCCTTTAATCGCACAATAAAGAAGCTAATTAACTCGTATTGTATAGCGAATAATACTGTAAAGTTTTTCGACAAGCTCCAAGATTTTGCCTACAACTACAATAATACCATCCACTCAGCAACAGGGATGAAACCAGCAGAGACCACAGAGGTACATGTTCCCCTCATACTCGCAAAAGAAAACGAGAAATTCATGAAGTCAATTGAATATCTAAAGGACTATCCAGCGGGAACCCACGTGAGAACTAAAATAGAGAAGGGTCCATTCGCCAAGCAGGGCAATAATTGGAGCCGCGAAATATTTACAATAGAAGGAGTGGAGGGGTTCAAGTTTAGATTGAGGGACATTGCCGGAAAAATGATTGATCGACTTTATGCCCACTACGAATTACAGAAAGTGGAAGCCGTGGAGTTTCTGGAAGCCCCATCAATAAATGTCATTGAAGAGGCAAAGAAAGAGGCCAGAACAGAGCGACTGTTGGCCAGAGAGGGGATTGAGAGGGCTCCAAATGTGCCAGATAAACCATTATTGGAGGACAGAGCAGGGAAGAAGAAGAAACAGGGGAGAGAGTTGGAGAGATTGAGGGTGGCGGGAACAGAGAGATTAGCAGGGGGAGCAGAGGCAGTAAGGTGGTATAGAGATTTCTCGAATTCAAAGGAGACCTATGAAGCTCCAGCAATTTCCACGAGATCAAGGAGGAGGGCAGGATGAGACATCTGTAAAGGTTGTTAAGGATTGTTAAGATTGTTAAGATTGTAAAGGGTGTAAAGGGTGTAAAGGGTGTAAAGGGTGTAAGGGTGAACGGGGTGAACTGGGTGAACGGGGTGAACGGGGTGAACGGGGTGAACGGGTTGTTTGTATAAATTCCCGTGAGAAGGCATTTTTCCTAAGAAAATATACAAACAACCCGTTCACCCCATTCACCCTGCTGATGCCAAACTCATGTGTTCAATACCCCAGAGGGGGCCAACATACTGGTGCCCAAAAGACATGATTAATACCCTAAGACCTGAAATAAATGCTTACTACCCTAGTACCTGAAACGCGCACACATAGGGATACCCCTGATCCAAGCCTGTAGGCCGAAGGCCGGAGGGCTTGGATCAGGGGTATCCCTATGTGTTGCGCACTCCGGATCCGACAGCGGTTTCGTAAACGAGCAGAGGCCCTGCGTGCAGCCGGAGGTCAGAGTGCCAGTGCAGTTGCGAGCGGTTGCGACGCCGACACTGGCGGGAAATGGACGCACGAACGACCCCTCGCCCTTTTCGGCCGCCCGATTGTCCGCTGGGCGGATCGCGGCGTCGTACCGTGGCGTCCCGTCCCGTTCGTCCTGTGAGCAATTCATCCTTTTAACACAGAAATATTTGAGCGCCGCGGGCCGCCGCGAGATCCGGTCAGACCTCGAAGTGGAGCGGGTAGAGGGCGACGGGAACGGTGACCGGCAGGGTGCCACGGAAAACCGAGAACTCGGCTTGCGACGCGGGAATGGTCACGCCCTCGATCGTCAGGAAGGACGGGACCTGACTTCGTCTTAGAGCGCGCATTGACAGGCGAAGAAAAGAAATTTGTGCCGCGCCTGGATGGCGTAGCTGATTCCGACGGCAAAAGCGAGGCGAGAGACCAGATGGAAATTGACGGAAACATTGTTCGCCGCGAGGAGCCGGCATTTGGCGCACCGCCAACTGACCCTGCCGCCGCGCGTGAGCGAAGGCGCCGGTCGAGAATGCCCCCGGGAGTCCACGAACAAGCAGGTGCGGCGTGCTGCGTTGAAGCTCGTCGCCGTGGTCGGGCCTGCCTCGCCATCGAGCGGCCCGATACCGGAAACCCATACGCTGATTCCCGCACGCCCGTTGAAGCGCGTCGCGTTGGAGGACTTTCCGCTCTGCACCACTTGACACGGGCCTGCATCAAATTAGCCGATTCCGTCAAGTCCCGCACAACCCCATTAATTAATAATATTATCGAACCAGCGAAGCCGGCGAAGGATGCAGAGACGTTGAAGGGGCCGGATATGTCGTTGGCCGAGGGCGAGGCGCCAGGCTGCAGCGTCTGGATGATGTTGTAGTTCGCGACGCTCTGTCGAGGGGGATCCGGATCCGTGTCGTCAGAAATCAGAAATAAGAAATCATCAGAAAAGATGAGACGGAAGATCTAGAGACAATAATTGTGGACGCACGAATTGCAGGATGACGTAGCCGGCGGCAATGATCGCCAGTCCGATTCCGATAATCGTGAATGCCACGCCTGATTGATCGCGTGTTTAGGGAATATGTATGCGATAATTACCAAAACACACCGAAGATAGTCGTCTGCTTCTCTTCCTCTTCATTAAGCTTGGCCGCTTCTTTCAGATCAGCTCTCAGCTTCGCTTGAGCGGAAGCGGACAAGTCGTCCGCGCCCGCCAATTTGGCCGCGTTGACCATCTTGGCCTCGAGCTTCTTGAGAGTAATGTCGATGAGCTTCTTGTACAGCTTGTCCAATTTCGTAATCTGCGCAAGCCCGCCGAGTATTTGTAAGCTGGCAAGTTCGAAGCCGGGCCCAAATTGAAACAGTCTAGATCTGGCTCACCCGCGCAATGCGGTACTCCTTGAGCTCTTCGCCCGTAAGGTTGAGCTTGCGCTCTGATCTCAAAATTGGAAGCACCTTACCCACACACATGTTATACTCTCGGAATTGGAAATGCGCAGAAAACAAAAAAGCACGAGAAGCACAGACCTTCAAGTAACAGCAGATGAGAACTCCAGCCATGATAAGCGCAAACCCGACGCACGCCACTAAGAGAGCAAAGATCTGCGCGCGGCGGCCAGCTTCAATGCATGTGCGAAATTCCGAAGTCCGAGAAATTAAATCGCTCTGCGCACCAGATTCAAGCGCTTCTCTGCGTATTCTTCCGTGCGAATTTCCTGCACCAATCTCACGGTTCTCGCACTTCGAATTCAGAGTTCAGCACTGGCCATGGCGCCACGCACCGCTCGCGTGATGTTTGCCGTGTTTGTGTCGTAGGTAACGTTCTCGCTGATGAACCGCATTTCCGAGTTCTCGCTGGAAATCTGCCTGAAGAAATCGCTCGCGCCCGACAGCTTCCGTCCTGACCGCGCGCGCAGCCCGCGCCTCGCGGCGGGCGCGCCGGAGGCCGACGTCGACCCGCCGTCCAACGCGGCGAGCGCCTCGGCGATCCGCTCGGCGATGAACGCTTTGAAGTCCGTCACGTCCATCGGCTCGGACGTGGCGATCGGGCACAGCTGCGTCGACGAGCAGGGCGCACAGGCGCTGGAGCCTTCTGCCGCTGCGAACGTGCCGGAAGGGCTGCGCTCGAGAATGAGGTGCGCTCGCTGCTTGAGATGCGAGACTTTTCGCGCGCGTGCGTGCGCACCAAGGCTCGCAGTAGGGCATGGAATGATTTCGGAACGTTCCCTTCGCGCAAATCTGCGGCAGTGCACGGTCAAGCGGCGCGGCGCGGCGCCTCACACACCGGCGCTCGCTTGCCTCGCAGAAGGTCTGGGACTCGTCCGACTGCGCGAATGAAATGAGCCCCGTCAAAGTTAGTCTCAAACAGGGGGACATCGAAGCCTGCCAATCGCCTTAATGAGCGCACCACGTATCCTACCAAGCTGCAAAATGTTAGGAATGCGTCAATGATCATCGGATATTTGGAAGAAGCAGTACGGTGTAAGAGAAGTACACATGCGCACCAGTCCGTGCATCCCGTAGACCCGGCTTGAGAGATGGTGTTGATCGCGCAAGGAAGGCACTCCTCGCTGCTGGCCGGCAGGAACTTCGACGGCGGGCACGGGACGCACTGCCTGCGGCCCTCGTCCGCGACTGCGCCCGCCGGGCAGCGCCTACAGCTTGAGTCTGCACACAAAGAAAACCGGTCTGAGGCACCACACGAAGCGAGCTCGAGTGTCGGGGCGCGCACCGCCGGCGGACGAGATGGTGAGCGGCGGGCACGGGACGCAGAAGCCGCCACTAGGGAACGTTCCGGCAGCGCAATCTGCAGCCCGGGTACGTATATTGGCAAAATTTTATTTCGAACGGCGGAAGAGAACTGAGCGATGGTCCCACCCTCGCATTCGGCGCGATCGTCCCGTGGCACCTTCCCCTCCGGACTGCCGTGGCGGATCCCACCATAAGATCCGGATCCGGAGCGCTTGCGGCACATATAAACGCGCTCAACGCACCAGCGCTCGCACTCGCCGGTGCCAGACGATCGTGCGACAGTGCCGGGGGCGCAAGGAAGGCAGCCTGTGCTGTTTGCATCTAGCTTCGACCTGTAGAAGCCCTGCGAAAAATCAAATCAAACCGGAAGTCCGGCAGGTAGCGTAATGCAAGGGACGAACGAGGGGGCAAGGCTCGCAGACTCGGCGGTTCAAGGATGCCGTGTACCCCGGCTCACAAGGGCTGCACTTGAACGCAGTGCCCGGGTCGGGCGCAATGCTGTTCTCTGGGCACTGCGCGCGCATCCGGGCCCATATATGCATCCATTTCAAGGTCAGATCGAGCAGCGACAACGGCACGACACGAGGCGACGGGCCGGGTCGCGGGGGCGGGACGCACGCGAACGCAGGTCTGCGTCCCCTCTGGCATGAAGGTGCCTGCGGCGCACTGGATGCATTCGAGGGCGTCCTCAGACGCTAAGGACCCCGGGTCGCAGCGGCGACACGCCGCGGAGCCTTCTGGTGCCCAGGTCCCCCGCCTGCACGTGAGGCACGCGCTGGCGTTCGCGGGGCGCGCCGTGCCCCTTGGGCACGGGGAGCACGACTGGCTGTCGACGGCCGCCTCGTAGCCCTCCGGGCACGGCTCGCACTGGGCCCGCCCCGGCACCGACGCGATGGTGTTCGAAGGGCACGCGACGCACTGGTCTTCCAGCTGGAAGCTCCCGGCGCGGCAGTCGACGCAATCCGAGCGAATCGCCGAGGGGACCTTCCCGGTGCCGCACACCTCGTAGGCCGAAGCGCCCTGCTGGGCCACCGCGCGGGTCGGGACGAGCGTGCATTGGAACATGGTCTCAGAGCGGTAGGTCCCGAAGGGACAAGGGATGCACGACTGCTGGTCGGCTGATGAGACGTGGCCTGGGCTGCACGGAATGCACGCGGGCGTTCCGGCCAGCGGCGCGATAAAGTTCAGCGGGCACGGGAAGCAACCGTCCCCGAGTTGGTAAAAGCCTTCGATATGAAATAAACGATCAGGCACAGCAAGAGCGGTGGCCGATGTTTAACTTGTCTCGCGCACCGCCGGGGCAAGCCGTGCACGTCGCCTTCGTTCCGTCTGGAACGTAGCCTGGCTCGCAAATCGAGAAATTCGCGGATCCAACCAACGCGACGGCTCGCCCGGGCACTCGCTCGCAAGCTTCCATCGCTCCGCGCCGGTACGTGCCTGGCAAATCCGGAGCCGAAGTGGAGCGGATTCGGAGCCCGAACGGAGACGATAGAAGGATTAATATTGTTTAAATTTGGCCCCACACACCTGCGGGGCAGTCGAAGCACAGTCGCTGGTCCGCCGACGCATACTGGCCGTCGGGACACGCGGTGCAGTTCGAGGACCCTTCGAAGGGCGCGATCGAGTTCTGCTTGCAGGGAACACATTCGCCTGGCCGCTCATACTCCGCCGTGCCGCCTCGGCACGGCTGACACGCCTGGCGATCATGGGGGCGTCAGGCGCCGAAAATACAAAAGCGTCGGGAGATAGGAAAAGATCTAGAAGACCTTCCGGTCAGTTGTAGACACGGAGCCCGGGCCGCATTGAACGCATCCCCGGCCGTCGGGAGACGCGAAATCTGCACGTGCATGCATCGTCAAACGCGGACGCAGAACGCAAAAGTACACAGGGTTCAAGGGCGCGCCTTGCTCGCACTGGACACAAAACGATTCGTTGGCAGGCGCTCCAAATCCCGGCCTGCAGAAAGTGCAGCCGTCTTGCTTGTCTGTCGGGATTTGACCCTGAACCCCCCCGTACAGGTCAGCAAAGCCTTTGAGCCATGGCTAGCGCTAGCGGGCACGTTTTACATACCAGCGGACATCGGAGGCAGTCGCCAAAGTGGCCTTTGTCGGACCAGGTCCCCGGGGAACACGGCTCGCACGGTCTGAGTCTGTCGGGCTGGTGCCATCCAGCCTCACTTCATGGGTGCAAATGTGAGCTACAAGAGATGCAGCACAATAGAATGATTAGATGTTTACCACTGCGCGCAATTAGAGAGGTCCGGCGTTGGATACGACCCGTCTGGACCTGTATAGCGCACAGGAACGTTGAGCATTGGCTCGCTTCGCGCGTGCGAACTTCGAAATTGAACTGAAATTAAAGGCGACGCACAGCTCGAGCAGGCGTCGACCGCCCCGCCCATGCTGTACTGATTCGGCGGACACGAGGCGCAGGCGAAGAGTGGTTCTCTTTGCAGGAACGTGCCCGTGGGGCACGGAACACACTGGAATGTCCACTTTGCCTGGTACCGGCATTCGAAATCGAGCGGTTACGTGATATTAAGTGTCGCTTCAATTAGAGAGAGAGAAAGTGGGGGGGCGCTTCCAGGATCGCAACATACCGACGGTGTGAACAGGTTCGCAGGGCAGGGGCTACAGGGGTCGCCTGGGTTCATGGAGTACGTGTTCTGGGGGCAATCTGAGCGGCGAGAAAGCGTCTGAGCACGACCGCCGACGTCCATCGATGATGACGAGGAGGCGATCGCGATAACGGCCTAGCTATAGCAGCGGCACCGTAGCAGGAGGATGATCCGTTGCCCGAGTAGGTTCCGGCCTCGCACGCGGTGCACTGCGTAGCGCCCGGTCCACTGAACGTTCCTTCCGGGCACCTGCGAGTCGCGGCCCGGCCCGCGGTCAGCACGCACACGTTCATGCGGTGAGCTGCGGCACAAAAGACGCACAGTGGTGCGTCCTCGTCCAACAGAAGCCCCTCCAGTGGGGAGTACCGCCCTGCGCGCGGCAGAGTTCATCGCCAAATCAAACCGCTGTTGCTTATATTACTTGAAGGGCTGGACCTGGGGCCAAGTCGATGCACAGGTCGCTGATTGCCGCGGAGCGGTTGAAAATCGCCGCCTGCGATCGCGAAGATCTCGGTGAATAAACAAGAGTATTGAAGCTGCAGGGCCCCGTAGCTAGCTATTGATTTAGCTAGCCGCGCGGCTGCATTTGCACTTGCCTCCCAGTTCCACCGCTTCCCAGCAGGGCAATGCGCGTGAAGCTTGATCACGTAGGCCGGATCGGAGACAACGAACACCACCTGCGCAGCTCTGTTATCAGGCAGCCGAGTACACTTCTGAATCAGATGGACAGCGGAAAATTCTCCGTGATTACCCACGGAAGCTCCACAAACGGAATTCGACCACTCGAGTCGCCCTCGAACATGCGACCGCTCGAGTAGTCGTCCACAGCGAATGCAGACAGAACGTTTGCCTGTATCGTTTCGCTCGCAATCAGCGACTTGGACCGAAGAATTTGAAGAGAAGGTGCTGTCCATTGCGCACCGGAAAGTTTTCGGTAACCATCGACATTTGGACGTTGGCAGCGCTGAAATTGCCCTCGAAATCGACGTTCTGCAGGCGCAGGAGCCGCGCGCTGCGGGCCCGCTCTTTGTCCCGCTTCATACGGCGGCTGGGCACGTAGCCCGGCCGCGTCTCGCGGGCCGAAGCGAACGTGAAGGCTCGCGTGTTCGCCTGCGTGTGCACTTCCTGGACGACGCTGCGCGGCCCGGTCGATCGCGGTCGGTCAGACGCGGGAGGCCGCGATCAGGCGCGGCGAACGCGCACTACAGGGTGCCGTCCTTGTACACCGCCGCGGCCACCGAGGTCCACTCGCGGCGCGTGCCGCGCCAGGCGGCGGTCTTGTATATCTGGACGGTGCCGTCGATCGCAGAGGCCACGCTGGCCATGCCGCTCTGGTACGCGGTCATCTTCCGGACCCGCGTGACGCGGTCGCCCGTGACCCAGAAGCTGTACTTGCAATTGGGGGGGTCGATCCAGCGCCCTTCGAGGTACCCGTGGCCGTAACCGGCGTGCAGGGGGCGTTCGTTTTGGACCTGCGTGCGGAACGCTCAGTACTAGTTTCGGACTCGCTATCAAACAAGGCGATCCCACGCACGATCCAATGATCGGACAGGTCGAGCAGCTCAGAGCGGAGGATCCGCGGCGCCGTGTGCGAGAAGACCGCTGTGCGGTAGGTCGCCGGCGCGGGGAAGGACACATCGAAGCTCCGCACGCCAACTGGCGAATCGGCAAAGCGCGCGGGATCGACTTCCCACGTGAACATTGCAATCACGTGCGCCACTTTTCGGACGCCGCAAATTCCCGACAGAAGCGGCACGGAGCACGGCCCGGCCGCAGTGGAGTTCGGGAAGAAAGGGACACTGAGCGACGTCATCAATCGCGATCGCGAGGGGCGGGCGCGGCGTCGGCTGGCATTTCGTGGCGCACCGAACAACGGCGTGGTGGAGGAGGGGGCCCCCTTCGGCCACGCGCCCGTCCACGTGCATCGCCTGCACGGACGCGCCCGGCGGGAACGCGTCCGCAAAGAAGGCGCCATCCTTGTGCGGCCATCTGCGCACGCCAGCCGAGCCAAATGATACACGGAATGAGCTCGAGCTCGAGCTCGAGCGACCTCGCCATATACTAAAATAACATATGAGTAAGGATGATGCGCACGGAACGCTTGTGAACACAGTCCTCGCGGATGCGGTGTACCCCTGGGGCGCGATCGACGCCAAGTCGAACTTCAGAAGCGCAACTCCCAGTGGCAGCGAGCAGATCTGGTCGCGAGCGCATGCCATCGATTTAGGAAGTCGTGGGTCGCAACTGGGACCACGCACTTTGAGAACTGGCACAACAGAAGGCCCGCTGTTCTCACTGAGGGCGGCGAAGGAAGCAAAGAAAGCGACCCCCCGCTGCCAGAACTGGAAGAGCTGTGCAGATGCCGTCATGAGTCGCATTCCACAATTTAAGAGAAGCTTAAGGTAGGATAAATATAGAGCGCCCTAACCCGGAGCTCCTGGAGCAGAAGCGCGTCGAAGGTGGCCAGTTCGGGGTACGCCCGCCGGAAATCGGCGGCGGTCTCGTTTCCCTCGAACGTCCGGTCGCTGGGTTCGGCGTCGTAGAAATCCAGGCAGTTCGTGGCCCCTGCATGGAATAAGTCAGACTTCGGGAAAGGCGGCGTGGAGCGATCATGAGCTGAGGTTGCACCGTAGAAGAAGTGGCCCCCGAGGGCGACCGACGAGCCCGGGCCGGCACCGGTGCCGGGGCTCGGGTCGGACCACTCGAAGCCCACCAGCTCGGGCTGGATCCGGAAGTGTCGGGAGCGGTGCACCGCTAGATCCGCGTTGCTTCCCTTCGGCTGCGCATCCGCGATCCTTAGGTCGGGCTGCGGATCACGAGGCTTTGAATTCGTTCGGAAATTACGCACCGATATCGCAAACATGTTGAAGGATCCGAGAAGTCCGGCCCAGTTGAATCTGCGCGGCCGACTATCGGTACAAACCTAGCGCGCCGCGCGCCACGCAACGTGGACTGCGCACTCTTCAGCCGGGCTGGCGGAGGAAAGGCCGGAAACCTGAGGAGCGAAGTTACTTGAGCTTTCCCTTTCGCAGAAGAACTTCTGTCCGAATCGACTTACGGCCTCGTAGAAACTTCGCTCGTAGGTCGCGAAGAAGTGGCGGAAATCATGGTCCCACGACGCGGCGCGGGCCATAAAATCGTACGGTCTTGCGCTTGCGCACAGGGCCTCCGGCCAGCTCTTTATCGGACCGTACGGGACAGGTGCGCAGCGGCTGTACGCGTAGGCCGCCCAGCGCTGCGAAGCGTACGTGTAGCAGCCGAAGCCGAAGCAGTCGGATGGGGGGCGCAAAACATCCGCGACGACGGGGCCGACGAGGTCCCTCGCCCTTTCGAACGCATGGGAAGTCCACGGCCAATCCGCCTGCAGATTCAAATCATAAGGAAATACATCAAATAAAGTAGGCGCAGAGATGGCGATCGCGATCGGTTGCCGCGCCTGGAAAGCGGTGATATTTGATGGGACGAAGCGGGCGTCGCAGTCCTTCGGCGACCACTGCGGACCGGAGCGCGCGGGGCGAGTTTCAAGTCAAATTACGAACAGAACTGTCAACACGACGCGAAAGCCTGCCGCTCGCCGGAGTCATAGAAGAGTAAGCGAACTCAGTGGGCTTCGATTCTCCGAGCAGCTGGGCGCGCGTCTTGTCAAGCAAACGCCTAAAAACATTTGTGAAACTTAGTGCGAGCTCACGTCCGTAAGCCGCAGGACGGCGGAGCAGCGGTTGCTGTCGAGATCGAAGTCGCAATAGAGGAAGTCGTCCTTCCTCCGCGAGATGAAACCGATGCGATGTGAGGCGGGGCGCCGCCCCAAGAGGTAGTTGGCCAGAGGTACAGCGAAGACAATCACGTCGCTCTCCTCGGATGCAACTGTGTTGCCTGCGGGGGCGTTAGAAACCTGCGCAGCGCCAGCGCGGCAGGGCATGCGACTCGGGTGCACCAACGCGGAGAAACGTGTTGCTCGCGCCCGTGTTGCCCGAAGGCATGAGCGCGCTTTGCGCTGCAATCGAATTTCCCTGCGCACAGTCAGAGAGTGCTCGGACGGCGTTGTTCGGACGGATCGTGTACCGCAGGGACAGTCACGTCTACAGGGTCCGACAGAGGGGATGTGAAGTCCCCGCTAGAGCGCGCCGCGACGGAGCAGGACACGTTGTACGGTCCGGCGTACGACATCATGACCTCTGCAGACACGACCGCGCCCGCCGCGTCTTCGGGCAGCACGGATGCGGAGCCCTTGTAGCCCTCCGGGGGCGCGCCGGGCCCGTGGAAGACGATGTCGAGCGCGGCAATCGCGAAGCCGTCGGCGAAGCTCGCCGTAATGGAGACGATCGTAGGGTCCATCGCGACCGCAGAGAGGACGAGCGGGGTGGGCACGTCGACGCAAAGGAACCCGTCCTCCCGGAACCGATTCGCGACGGTCACGTCCCCCACGGGAACGATCCCGGGCACCTCGCCCGAACTGCTAGGCTGCGTCCCGCCCACCTGCAATGCACACGTGTGAGCGCGTGAGCGAGCTCGATGTCCGGCGGCGCAATGCATCTTGTAATTAGGACTGTAAACAGGAAGACCGAACCATGCATCCTGTAAAAAGGAACTCCGCAAGCATCGAATAGCGATTTGGCCAGAGAAAGCGGGCGCTCGACCTCGCGTACGAGAGCCGAACTTCAGCGTCCGTTAGCTCCTTGACGTGCAGTCGGAATGCTGGGACCGTCGGACAATCGGTAAGCACAACGAAACTCATCGTCGCGCGACATCCATGAAAATACCTCCGATGGTCGTGTCCAGCATGCGCGGAGCGGAAACCTGTCGGGATACGATTAATTCAAACGCGAAATGCGCCATAAATTACACTGTTTCCCGCAGATCAATCTGCGGTTTCAACATTGCGACAAGGTTGTGAAAACTCACCACGGAAGAATGCCCGATATACGATCGGGACCTTATAGGAGAGAAGAAATACAGAATCGATCCCGAGGCGACGAGGAGCCCGTTCTTGTGGGCATGTACGGGGCACCGCCCTGGTCCTGCGGATTCTGGATTTCCAAAGGTGATGACCAGGTGCGTCCAACGCTGGAGGGGCACTCGCGAGGCCGGCGGCAAGAGCCAGGATGCCTGAAGGTTCCCGTTGTAACGGGACTCGAACTTCATCACAAACACATCGTCTCCCAGGCCCTG
The DNA here is from genome assembly GCA_004431415.1 of Cyanophora paradoxa. NCBI lineage: Eukaryota > Glaucocystophyceae > Cyanophorales > Cyanophoraceae > Cyanophora > Cyanophora paradoxa. The sequence goes on from QPMI01000160.1 coordinate 99,380, forward strand.
GCAGCCGCATTCCGCGAGTTGGCATGGGCAACTGAGCAAGGCCTGCGAAAACGTGACACGCAGACGTCGCTAGTGAGCTCGAGTGCACACCCGGAGTACGCATTTGCATGGCGCGTCGAGATCGATTGATATTTATTTAATTTGTTTATTTCATGGCCGACCTGAGAATCTCCGGTTGCGGGGTCTGCGAGTTCGACCAAACGACTCGAGAAAGGAGGCATGGCGTTGGGGTGAATCCAGAACTGCGGGTCGGCAGGAGGTTGCGATGTTATTCCTGCGAAACTGAGTTCGCCAGCGTTAACGCAGCGGGCGCACTTCGAAAGAGCTCGGGACGCCAAAGAGTTTCGATTCCTTTGCGAAGAAGTCACTCATGTCGATGTAACTCTCAGTGTCCATTGTTCCGATGCGCGCCCCTGATTGCAAGAGAAGTCAGTTAGCACTAAGGGCACACGGCGGCGGGCGGAGTAGATCACCAGCTTTTGGGGGGGGGCATGCCATACTGATGTCTCCGACGAGTGTGCCCGCGCGGCCCCAGCCGCTCGAGTCGGGCACGTCCTTGCCCTGATGGCTCCCTCCGATCTGGCCAGGGGCGGGAATCAGCATGCGAGGCGAGATCGAGCGCTAGCGAGCGCATTGACGGTTCGCGCTCAGCCGCACACTCACCGTGGCCCCACAGCTATCCAGTTTGTAGTGCAGCTCGACAGGTGCATCGGGCTTCTGACCCGCAAACGCCTCGCCCACTTGCGCGTCCGTGAGGGCCGCAGAGTATATCCGGAACCCTACCGAGGACAAATTTATCAATGAAGCACGATTGAGTCAAGCATCGCGACCATGCATATGACCAGAAACGCAGATGCGAGCACCGGCATAATAGATGTCCGATGGGATCTCTGGAACAATGTAGGAGTGGCCAATGAACTGAGAATGCCTTGATAGCTTCGGCACAGTCGGGGTGCCGCCAACTTTCGAAGTGGTCGTCCGCGTCCCGTTTCGATACATGCGCACTTCGGTGTCGTCGAAAACAATGCAGATGTGGTGCCACAATCCGTCCTTGGGAATGGAGCTCTCGTCCCGGAGCCCTACCGCCTCGTAATTAACACCGTTGCTGTCAATCCCGACCACAATGGCCAGCCCTGTTGTCGTACTCTGCGTCTGAGCAGACGCAAACGTAAGCTCGAAGGGATACCGTATCTAAAAAACTATTCAAAGACGGCGTACATGGCAGGGATTTCCCGGCCTGTCTTTAGCTCCGCACCATGCAATAACCTGGGTTTCAAACAATAAATGGATGCCTCCAGCTCTCGCGATCAATAAATTAAAGAACTGAATCGCACAATCCGTTCGCATGATATGCCACATGAAAAATCTGCGCCGGACAGATCGCTGCATGAGAGACCTTAATGCTTGCTTGGAGGGTCGATTTCCCGCAAAATGAAATGTTTCAGAAGTACCAATAATGCGTTCATATGCTGAAAGCGTAACGGAAGCCTGGCTGGGTACTTTCACCCTGCACTCGCTCTTTCAGAGCGGGCCTCGAAAAGGAGAGGAGCTCGCCTAACGTTTACCATAGCTCAACCGTGAACGGAGTCCCAAGCTCAAACGCGGGGGCACTGATATAACGACTGTTTGTGGTGGCAGAGCCCGCGCTAATATCCACAGTGCCGAAGTATGCGCCTTATCGCGGGGAAAGGGTCAGGCTTAGAGGTGCGACCGGGCGTGATCAGGATATCCATCAGGCGGGCACCGGCGGCCGGAGCTGGGCAAGCGAGCGAGGGGGCCAGGTCTCCGAACATGGTGCCCGATCGCCCCTTACCCGAGTAATCGAACAACTGCAAACCTCTTAGCGTTACACGATCAAAGGAAAGGACTGAACATTGGAATTTCCGGGCACCGTGCCGCCACAGTCAGCGAACGTGTAGTGTAGCTCCATCGGGGGCTGGTCCCGGGGCACCACTCGGCCGTGCGCGACCTGCACGACCTGGTCCGCCTGCAGCGCGGCCGAGTACACCCGAAAGTCTGCGGCTCGCGCGTACGGCCGCGCGCACGCATGGTCAGTCCGAAGGTCAAAATGTTAAGCATTGTCCGCAATTCCCGAGTTTCCGCCGTTTCACAAATCACAGCGCACCCGCTAACTCGAGGCCGGACAAGCTGGTCCCGGACCACCACCCGTGGCCAATGTAGTGCGCCGATCTGGCGACCTTCGGAAGGCTTCCCGATCCCGCTGCAAGGGCAACGCAGGGGTAAGGGGCGCCGTCTCGGTAGGCGCAGAGTTGGTCCGCCGTGAGAACGAGCGCGACGTGGTGCCATGAGCCGTTCACGGGAAAGGCGGCGTCCCCCAGAAACAGCTTCATCCTCAGCTTTCGCTGCGTTGCATCGTACGTTTCAATGAAGAGCGACTCGGCACCGGCTCCTGTCCATTGCTGCACAGGGCGGAGATTCGCATCGAGGCCTCGCAAGAAAGCGCTTACTATTGCATTAATATTCCTTAGATAGACGCACCTCGCAGTCTGTGCAGAACCCGACAACCTACCGCAGCGCGTCATGATCAACGTTGGCGTCAGGGCAAGAGACGCGCGGCCGTGTCGGCTTCGGCGCACGATGTTGTGCGAAGGGCTTCCGCTGCCGAAGTCGAAGAGGATCGGCAGGCCGCTGTGGCTCGTCTGGGCGGCCTCCAGGCGGAGCCTGCGCGCGCACAGCAAATGTCGCGAATCCGATAACAGGCCCGAGGCGGCGCGCGTTTTCCGTCGAACCAGAACGCGAAGGTCAGAGGCGTCCCCAGCTCAAACGAGCCGATGGAACCGATCTTGAGAAGGCGCTCGGACTGCTGGGCTATCCGGTTCGGAAGGGTGGCAGTTCCGAATACAAGCGCTGTCGGGACATTAACCGTTCGAGCTTGCACAAGTCTTCGAAGAGCGCTCAGGAGGACGGTCTCTTTGAGCTTTTGGAAAGGGCGACACCAGAGAGGGCGGCATCTAGAAATGAAATGAAAGGCACTGGCAGATTGGCGCACATGACGTCGGAATTTTTAGCGATTGAGGGATGCACTCCCCTCCGCGCGAAAGCTGTTCGACGTCTCCGAAAAAGCTGTCGACCCGGATCCTCTGTTTTCCAGATAGGTCGCCCATCTGTTTCATTGTCATGATCAGCGCGCAAGCTTCATCAAGAGCACTGCATTCTGACCGTGCGGTTGCAACCGTCAAAGGCGGCGCGGACTTCGAGTGGCGTGCTGGCGACACCGTGCCTAAACACTTCCACCGCCTGCTCATTGGAAAGGGCGGCGCTGTACACCTGAAAGTCTGCGCAGGAATGCGCATATATATGACATCGAAGCAGCTCGCGATCACAAGCGTCTTCGGAGCGGGAGCATCCGCACCGGCGAGGTAGACGTCGGACATGCCCTGCTCGCCCCGAACGCCCCTTGAAATGTAGTGCGCGTCTCGCACGATCCGAGCAAGGGGTGCGGCCCCGCCCGCTAGGCCCGTGCCCGTCTTCGAGTGCGGCCGAACGGCGCCATCTCTAGGGAGGAGAAAGACGTGAGTAAGAAAGTAGAGTTCGATATTGGAAGCCCGAGCGCACAGGTAGGTCAAGTTCTCAGTCGCAGAGAAGACAAGGGTAACGTGCGAGTACTGTTCGATCTGGAGTTTGCTTCAAGTAAGGTAATGCGAATTTTTACGAATTATTTGCTGATCATGACTGCTTATATAGTTATAAGAGAGCGCAATCGACAGCGAGCTCGCAAGGTATATCCGCTCCTGAAACAAAATCATTCACCGGCAGGCTGTTGGCACCCCCAAAGGCTTCGAAGCTTGTGACCGCTGTCCCGCCATCATACGCTACAACAACGAGGCTCATCTTGCCCGCGGAGGCCTGCCGGTCCATTAGCCAACGAGTGCGCTTGCCGCTTTGATGCCAATCGAATGGCGAACCGAGCCCGTGATCTGCGAGTTCGTGGTCGGATCGGAAACAACCGCCCCCGGTGGAAGAAATCCGACGGCGATTTTGCTCTGGTCGGCCTCGCTCCCAAATTCGAAGATGCGCCTGTCCACCGAAAGAACGTCAGATCTCGATGCCTTTGCAGTGGACAAAGTAGAAGGAAAGACTGACGCCCAGACTGCTTGTTGTTTGCGCGGTTTGATCCAGAAGCTGACTGTAAACGAGACGGCGCGCCGAGCACAAACAGGGTGAGAAGACGAGATTCGAGAAGTTGAACGGATTCACAAAGAGTGAAGAGAAGAGCCTGTACATACCCGAAAAGGGGGTGCCCAGAATAAACGGGGTGATGGAGACGTAATCACTCCACCCGTTTCCCCAGAAAAACAATGACGATTCTGCGGAAGGCATCACAGTGAGTCACGGGGCCTTTGGGGCGGCGGAACGTCGACGAATAAAAGCAGGGGGCACGGCGCACGCGGCACGGCGGGGGGGCAGGTTTGCGGCAGCGAGGTATCGCCGTACAGGGTCGCGTGGCGCCTGTACCCGCTCGCGTCCAGTGCCTACAAAATGAGAGGATAGTGTCCGGTGTTTAATTTCGAGGGATAAATGCTCAAAGCTTAAGCAGAACGCAGCCGCGGACCAATGGGGCACAGCCATCGAACAAGAGCCGCTGTTCGAGCGGCGCAGCAGGCAAGCCGCCCGCGTACACTTCGGACACTTGCGCCTCCGACAGCGCGGAAGAATAGATCCTCCAGTCTGTAGAGAGCTTAATGAGGAAAGGGGGGGGCAGGGAGGGGGGCAGGGGGAATGCGAAAGGCTAGGGGGAGAAGGGGCTACCCGAGAAACCAATCTCAGTGGAGCCCCGAGTTCCGAACCGTCCGTGGCCAAGCCAGTGCTTTGCGCGTTGCAGCTTGGGGAACGCGGAGGCGGCGAGGGAATCTGAAACGGGCGTCGTCTCCACTCCGTCCAAATATGCCACGACGAGGGTATCCGTCAATGTAATCGCAACATGGTGCCAGGTGCCAAACGGAATTCCCTCGGCGCCTTTTGATTATTAACAAAGCAAGCATCGCGATTAATTAACGCCTACGTGACGACGCCAATATAAATGCGGGAATACTAATTGACGGACCCTGGAAAAGCCTGCGCGAGACCTTGAGCGACCCGTCGACGTAAAGGTCGAGAAGGAGGCCTGCCTTGCCCGGGTCCGCCTGTGCGCGAACGTGAAAGAAGGGGGTTAACGTTGTTTGTGATCAAGCATGCGGATTGTGCATTCACAGTCATCGACTCGGCGATCGCGAGCCCTAGCTTGGCGAGAGCCGGACGGGCGCACCGTGCAGCGCTCCGTAGCGGAATGTCCTGTGCCGTCCGGGCAGTGCATGATCAAGAAGGCGTCATCTGTTTTGGAAGGGTCAACAAAAAATGCTTCGGTCAGTCTTTTGGATTAATTCAAGCATCTGACCTGCTCCTGGTATCCCCGAGCTGAACTCAACAATCCGTACAAAAGCGGATCCGGATTGCGGACTCTGAATTAACATCCTGATTGCAGGGCCCGTCGAAGTCAGACGCATGCTTCGACCCGTCGACGTCAAGCTCGAGTCGAGGCGTGCTCAAGTCTAGCAGGGGAAGGGAGCAAGGGATGGGGGTGGGGTGTGTGTGTGAGTTGGGGGGAAGTGAGTTGGGGAAGAGGGGTGGGGGTGGGGGTGGTGTGTGTGTGTAAGTTGGGGGGGAGGGGGGGGGGGGGGGGAAGGTGGGAGCGCGGGGAGCGGGGAGGAAGCGGGGGGAAAAGGGAAGACAAAGGCAACGGGCATGCATATGGGGAAGGGAGGGGGAGGGGGGGGGGAAGGGGGAAGGGGGAAGGGGGAAGGGGGGCAAGGGGAGGAAGATGGGCGTCCTTGCACCAGAAAGTGACCGTGAACGGCGTGCCGAGCTGGAAAGGGGTCAATTCTACTCGATCGTTCAAGCCTCCGGTAGGGCCGATCCATAATCCCGTATCAGGCCGAGTGCCTGCCGCGTCTGCCGCGGCCGGCAGGTACTTCATTAAGTGCGATCGCGAAGCACACACAGATCTAAACTTAATGAGCTGCATGCGCACCCGCAAACGTGCCGGGTCTTGCGAGGAAAGCGAGCATGAGGGCCAGCCCGATTGCAGCGATGCGATGTTGGCAAGGGGCGCGCGGCGGCGGTCGAGCGCGAGGCCGGCGCCTCGGCCTCGGCTGCAGCTGCTTCTTGTGCTTGATGACGACGCGCGGCTGGCCGTGGGATGAATCATAAGCGCTACAGCTGCAGCTAGATCTAGACCTACGTATACAGGGTTCCGGATCCCGCACACAGTGTTCCGAAAGAAGTCCAGCAGCCGCCATGACATTCGAATTCAGCGAGGATCGTTTGCAGCTGCAGCAGCCATATACGCATGCAGAGATCTGATCGGCCGGCCGGGGGCTGTTGTCGCGAACGGACCGCGCGGACTGCGCTTCGAATTCTACCGCCCGCAGCTGCGCGGATATCGATGCGTGCACGTGACTGCGTTTCCGAGCGGACCGATCATGACCGCGGCCATATGCGTGGTCATGGGCCGCGGCCGGGTCCACGTGGATATGCGTGGACGCATGTCTGCGCAGTTGGCCGGGCTGCTGCATGCGCTCCGGATTCGAATTCGCGGCGCTGATTATGATGCTCTAGATCTCAAGCTCGCTTCCAGAGTTCTCCGGGGCTCTATAGCTAGTGATCAAGTCGTCGCCGAACATCAACATCAGCTGCGCATGCCATGATGCCTGCAGCTGGCGGCCCTCGTACGCGTAGAATCAGGGTGATAGACACTGATAGTCCGCGGCCGCGGCCGACGCTCAAAGCTTACGTATACGGTCAGCCCGGGTCAGGGACTCATGATCAGGCTGCGTACCTCGGCTGCTGCACGATATCGATACTATTATACGCACTAGCTACTGCGGCATGGCGTCGCATGCCCTGACCGTGCCTGACGCACCCGGTGACCGAGCCGCATGCGCGGCCGTGGGCCGAGGAATCCGAGTCACTGCAGGCTGCAGCTGGGGATCGCCTCACTGGATACTATGATATGCCGCAGCAGTGCCAGCTGCAGGCATGCGCATGCGCAGCTGAGCTAGCAGCAGCAGTGCAGCACTGCGGCAGGCTGTGCAGGGCCACTGCAGGCTAGCTCACAGTGCACTGCAGCTGCTCCGTCAATGGACCGTCGAGGTCCGTACCCCCCCTGGGCCCCCCAGTGACCGTCACGGCGTCGGACAGTCGACGTCGGATCCGGACGTCGCGATCGACGTCGATTTTGAGATCGATCGATACCGTGTAACACTTAATTAATTAATGCGCCAGAAATTAATGCGTTTTTGGACCCGACCCCGGCCCTATTATATGGCTATTAATGCGGCACCGAATTAATGCGTTTTAAAGCTTTTTGGCTGCAGTAGAGGGGTACATACAGCAGTTTCTTAGCGTTTCGATATTAATGCGATCCCAAATTAATGCGTTTTGCCAGCGCAGCTAGCTTAGCCTAGCTAGCGAAAAACGCATTAATTAGGGGGCGCATATGCATGCATTATAATAAAGTGCGAATGCGCGCATTACTGAAGTTTTTTTTTTTTTTGGTGAATTACCGGCCACAGTCTCTAGACACCAGCACTGCGGGGGCTGCCCAGGGGGCATAAAGACAAAAAAGCAAAATAACTAAGACAAGAGCACGAAGAAAGATAAGACAAAGAGCCAAAATCGACAATAAAAAAGGAAAGACACAGAGCTCGAGACAGATCGATAGCGAGAAGAGACGAAAGTGAAGTGTGGGCAGCCCCCGCAGTGCTGGTGTCTAGAGACTGTGGCCGGTAATTCACCAAAAAAAAAGAAGTGTTATAATTACACGCGTACTCTAATATTATATACGGTACCGGCATTGATTTCATACTATGATAATTATAGGGCAGGCTGTAGCCCCATAGCCCTCCTTTCCTGTAGCCCCATAATCCCCCTTGCAAAACATTTTTCTGTAGCCCCATTGCAGCTCATTCAAATGCAGCCTGATTGGCCAGCATCTCTGCTGGAGATTCAGTATACGTACTAGTGGAGATTCACTGGAGAATGAACACGCACGTGCGTCACTTGGGGCGCACGGGCTCGAATCCGACAGATTCCGACTCAAGTTCGGCGTGCGCATCGCGCGCTCGCTCGCCTCGCCGCCGGCGCCCGCCTCCGACGCGCGCGACGCCGCCGCGCGCCGGCGCTGGCGCCCGCCTCCTCACGATCGCGAGTGCGCATGCCAAGCTTAAGTTAAGGGCCCCTGATTCCGATTGCAAGCGCTAGCGCGGAGATCAACCAAACCTACCATTTAGACAGAGCACAGCACTCGACGGTCCTCAGTGTTATCTAGTCGGAGAGATAAATTGGGCGATGTGAAACTCCTAGTAGTTGTTGTTGTGTGCTAATGCAAATCTCAACGGCTAGCGGAGATCAAATCGAGCCGCCGAGGCCGGGGTGGGTACCGGAGTCCCCAAGGGCCGCCCGGGCGGCCTCCAGGGCCTCCTCGTGCGCGGCCAGCGCCTCCTCCGGCTGCGCAAATGTTCCCGTCAGGGGTACGCGCCTCTCGCTTCCGGGTCTTATGGTCGGGGGTACGCTCGCGATCACCTCTCCCAGGGCGGAGAGGGCGCTCGCGAGCGCCTCGAGGCTCTCGCGCCGCTCGGGGTACGCGCCTGCAGCTCCCAGGAGGCCGCGGGCGCCCTCCGCGGCGGCGCGGAAGCGGGCGACGGCCTCCTCCGTGCGGCCGGCGGCGCGGAGGGCGCGGCCCTGGGCGAAGAGGGCGGCGCAGTGCGGGCGGGAGGCGGGCCCTGGGCAGCGGCCGCAGAGCTCCGCTGCCTCTCCCGCCGCCTCCAGCGCGCCCGGCACGTCCCCCGCCTCCAGAAGGATCTGAGCGAAAGGAAGTGAGCGAAAGGGAGGCGAACATGGGGCAGGAGCTTCAGACTGGGACCGCGGGCTTGATTAAGTTGTTTACTAGAGGTCGGGGGCTTATACATATCATTAGGAGTAGTGGCGGCAAGGGAGCACGCCTCGGCGAGGGCGCGGAGGGCGCGGGAGACGCGCGGGTGCTCCCCCTCGAAGCGGCCCCGCGCGATCCCGAGCGCCCGCCGCTGCAGCCCCGCCGCCCTGCGCCCCAGGTGAGCCGGCTCAGAATCAGGTGAGCGGCGGGAGGACGGGGCGGCGGGCCTTTGGGGGTCGCCGCCGGCGCGGGCCCAGTGCGCCGCGAGCGCCTCCAGCGCCTCCCCCGCCTCCGCGCTCTCCGGCCCCGCCGCCCGCTCCCGCTGAGGCAGGGGTGGGGAGGAGGAGTGGCAGGGGGTACGGGCGCGCGCACCCGCTCGAGGGTCTCCTCGAGTAGGGCGAGGGCGCGGGGGCCTGCCCCGCCCCCGCGCAGGCGCGCGCCGCCTCGCAGCGGAGCTCCGCCGCCGGCTCCGCGTCCGCTCCAAAGGCCGCCTCCGCCACCGCCAGCGCCTCCGAGAAGAGCCGCGCCGCCTCCCCGCCCTCCCCGCGCGCCCCCCGAACCTAAAAATAGAGCTCGGACGGGGAGGGGAGAGAGTGAAAGGGGGGTACGGGGCCGCCCGCCCGCGCCCGCATTGGCTCGCCTCGCCGAGGGCGCGGAGGAGGGCGGCGCGGTCCGCGGGGTCCTCCTCCTCCCCCCCCCCCCCCCTCCCCGTCCCCGTCCCCGCCCCGGCCGCCTGCGGAGGAGGCTATGGAGCGCGCGGCCCGCTCGAGGCTGCCCTCTGCCTCCTCGAGCCGGTTCGCCCGCGCCTGCGAGCGCGCCGCCGAGACCAGCGCCCGCGCCACCTGCAAACAAATTGAAGGCGTTAGAAGGTGGCCAGTAGAAGCTGTAAGAGAAAAAGTAAAGGGCTTGAGCGTTGCGCGCCTCGGGGTGGTCGGGCCCGACGCCGGCCTCGAGGCCGGCCACGAGGCGCCCGTGGGCGGCCCCCGCGCCGGCGAGGTCCCCCGCCCCCTCCCGCACCCGCGCCAGCAGCCGCAGCGCCGCCGCCGTCCCGGGGTGCGCCGACCTAAAAATAGAATCAAAAGCTTAAGGGAGGAAGAAGGCGGGAACTCGAAAGGGCACCCGTGGCAGCGCTCGGCGGCGGCGGCGCCGCGCTCGGCGTGCTCGACGGCCGCCGCGAACTCGGCGCGCTCGGCGTGGAGCTCGGCCAGCTGCAGCAGCGCCCGCGCCAGCTGGCCCTCCTCCCGCCCCCCGCGCCCGGCGCCTCCAGAAGCCGCACCGCCTCCCGCGCGTGGCCGCGGGCCTCCCCCGCCCGCCCCACCCCGCGCAGCGCCCGCGCCAGCAGCCCGTGCGCCGCCGCCGCCTCCGCCGCCGCGCCGTGCCGCGCCGCCGCCTCCGCCGCCGCCAGCAGCGCCTCGCGTATGGACAGGGCGCGCCGGGCGGGCGCCAGCGCCGCCTCGGCCTCCCCCGCGGCGATGCGGGCCTCGGAGAGGCCGGCGAGGGCGCGGGCGAGGGCCGCGCTCCCGTCCCCGCGCGCCCGCTCCTGCAGCTCGGCGCTCCGCTCCGCCAGGCGCGCCGCGGCGCGCGCCTCGCGCAGCTCCAAAAGGACGGCGCCCGCCGCGTCGCAGTCGTCCGCCCGCGCCGCGCACTCGGCCCGCGACAGCCCCTCCGTCTCCCCGCCGGCGCCGGCGCCCGTACCCCCCTCCACGAAAGCCGCGAGGTACGCCGCGGCGGCCTCCCCCGGGGCCCGCCCCGTCCACCGCCACATCTCCGCCACCTGGGGGGGCCGGTTCAGGAAGGGGGGGGGGGAAGAAAGGGGGGTACAGGCGGGCCTCGCAGGGGCTCCACTCGGCGACGAGGGCGGCGAGGGCGCCGCGGGCCGTCTCCGCCAGTACCCCCGCCAGGGCCTCCCTCTCCCCCGCCTCCCGGTACTGAAAATGCGAGAGACGGTCAGGGCGGGGGGAAAGAAGAAGCGAAGAGCAGAGGGGGGGTACGTGGAATGGGAGCTCGTGGGCGCGGCGGCGGGAGCCGCGCGGCTCTGCGGCGAAGTGGGCCGCGAGGCGCCGGTGGGCGGCCGCCGCGGCCGGCGAGCCGGCCCCCAGCCCGTACGCCGCCACCACTGCCTGAGGAGGCGCCCTATGTAAATGGAAAGGAATAAAAAGCTAGAAAGGGCGGTCTGGCGGGCCTCGTGGAGGGCGCGGTGGGCGAAGACGAGGAGCGGGTCCCGCGGCAGAAGGGCGCACGAGAGCGCCGCGAACCACTCCGCCCACGCCAGCGGCGCCGCCGCCGATTCCGATTCCGAGGCCGATCCCGAGGCCGGGGCCCCCGCCAGGTCCTTGGGGGAGGCTTCATCGTCTACCCCCGGGGCCGGGGCCGGGGCCGGGGCGGGGGCCGGGGCGGGGTCGGGGCAGCAGAGGGCGTGGAGCTCTGCTTCGGAGAGGCCGGCGCTGGCGAGGGCGAGGGCCTCCAGGGCCGCCCGCACCAGGCCCGGCCCGTACCGCCCGCCCCACCTGCCCAAGAAGAATAGGAAGAGGAGGGTCAGAGGGGTACGCGGGGGAAGACAGGAGGAGGGGCACCGGTCGATGACGAGGCGGTAGAGGGCCGCGACGTCGGGGCACTGCGGGCGCCGCAGTCTCACGAGTCGAAGCGTAGTCTTAAGAGCCGGGGTCTCTTAAGAGTCGTAGTCTTAAGAGTTGGAGCTTAGTCTTAGTCTTAATTAATTAAGTCTTAAGAGCCGGGGTCTCAAAGCGCGAGCTGGAGCGCGCACGGCGAGGCAGGCGGCGAGGCGGGGCCGCAGCGTCTCGAAGACGGCGTCCTCCTTCAGCTCCTCCAGCATCACTGCACAGGATCCGGAGGCGTGGGCGCAGGAGGCGCGGGCGCTCTTAGCATCGCCTTCTTGTCGAGGTTTCGGGGGCTTCTTAGCATCTTCTTATCATTTCGTTCTTAGCATCGTTCTTACCATCGTCTTAGCATTTCGTTCTTAGCGTCGTTCTTAGCATGTTCTGGGCGTTTCGGGGGGGCTTACGGGTCAGGAACAGGGGGTTGGAGCACTGGGGCGCCTCCCGCACGGCCCGCAGCAGGTCCTCGGGGAGGGTCTGGGAGGGGGTGGGAAGAAGTCAGCGGGGGGTACAGGGAGCAAAAGAAGAAGAAGAGGAAGAGGAAGAGGGACGGCGCCTTGCCGGCGGAGCGGAGGTCGGCGCGGGCGACGGCGACGACGTCGTCGGGGGGAAGGGGCTCCACGGCGAGGCCGGCGTGCGGGCGGCGCCGCGCCGCCTCCAGCGCCCGCCCCGGCGACGCGGCGACCACGATGCGGAGGCGCGGCAGGGCCCGCGCCGGCAGCCAGCGGAGGGGGCGGCCCCCGGACGCCCCTCCCTCGTCGACCTGCGGGGGTACAGTGAATCCAGGGACGGGGCGCGCGGCAAAGGGTACCCCGGGCCGGACCTGGTCGAGGCCGTCGAGGAGGAGGAGGGCGGGGCGGGGCAGGGCGGCCCCGTTGAGCTCGAGCCACTCGGCGAAGGCGGCGCAGGCGGCGGGGGTCGTCGCCCCCTCCGCCGCCGCCCGTGCCGCCCCCTCCGGCTCGCTGGCGCCGGGGTACGCCTCCCTCAGCTCCTCGGCGAGGCGCCGGAGGAGGGGGCCCAGCGCCGGGCCCCGCTGGGAGCTTTCGGCGCAGTGGAGGACGACGAGGGCCCCCGGGTGCCGCCCCGCCCACTCCGCGCTCCAGTTCGCCAGCAGCGCTGCGCGTTCGCGAGCCAAAGAGATACGAGATGAGAGGGGCGGACGAGCAAGCGTAAGAGCTTAGAAAGCTGAGCTTATGTTGGCTTAGCAGCTGGAGCTGGGGAGGAGGGGCCGGGGCGGGAGCGGGGCGGGGCGGGGCGGAGAGCAGGGGGGAACACGCAATCTAAAGAGAAAGCGGGGCGGGGCGGGGCGGGGCGGGGCGGACCGCTCTTGCCGGAGCCGACGGGCCCGTGGACGACGAGTAGTTCGGGGCCCTCCGAGGCGGCGTACCCGTCCAGCGCGGCGAAGGCGGCGGGGCGCCGCCGGTAGAGCCGCCGCCGCGCCTCCGCAAAGGCCGAGGAGGCCGCCCTGAGATCAAATCTTAGACGAGATCCAAGACAAGATTTCGATTTTAAAAATTGTAATAGCTTAATGTAGCGAAATCTTAGACGAGATTACAGCTAAAAGAGCTAAAGGGTCTGAATAATTCCATAGATAAGAGCTTAAGAGCTGAAGGCGACGGCTCAGAGAGGCGGCGGGGGCGTGCGGACCGCTCGGCGTGGAGCCAGGACTCGGGGGGCCGGGGCGGGCGGTCGGCCCGGATCAGATTCGCGAGGTCCTCGTGGAGGGCCCTCGCGAGGCCCTCGGCGCTGGCGTAGGCCCCCCGGACGGAGGCGGGGTACCCCCTCCCCAGCTCCGCCTTCAACTCGGCCAGGCGGGCGCGCTCGTAGGCCGTCTCGGGGTCGGGCCCGGCGCGCTCCTGCGCCTCGGCGGCCTCGAGAAGGGCGTCGTCGGCCATGTAGAAGAGGCAGCGGCGGGCGGGGCCGTCGGAGTCGGAGTCGGGGTCGGGCCCCGGGCGGGAGAGCGCCGCGGCGATCTCGAGGTGCGTGGCGGAGAGGTGCCGCCAGGCCGCCGCCTGGGGGAACTCCCTTTCGGCCCGGTCCAGGGACCTGCGCGAGGGACGGGAGGGAGGGTCAGGCGGGCTCGGGCCGGCGGGTCGGGTGATTCAGGCCAGGTGAGTCAGGCGAGCACCGCTGGAGGAGCGCGTCGGTGGGGGCCCCCGGGCCGCTGGCACCACCCGTACCTCGCCTTCGCGGGGGAGGGGGTACGCCATCAGCGGTCCGGACGGGGTACGACGAGAAGAAAGGGGGGTACAGGCTTGAGCACCTTGAGGAAGGCGACGAAGTAGTGGGAGCGGTACACCTCGCGGAGGCAGAGGGCGAGCACCATACCCCTCCGCGCCTGCTCCTCCGTGATGCCCCTGGGGCGGGCGCGCGGGGGGGGGGGGGGGGGGGGGGGGGGGGGCGGTTCGGGGTATACAATAGGGCGGGAAAGAGGAGGGGGGTACCAACCAGCGGAGGTCGACGAAGACGAGGTGGAGGCCGCGGAGGGCGAGCTCCCGGCGCAGCCGCGGGGCGGCCCCCCGGAAGACCTGTGGCGGGGGACCTTGAGCCGAAGCCGGGGCCCGGGCTCTTGGCGGGGGCCTTGGGCCGGAGCCCGGGCCCAGGCTCCGCCAGCGCGCTAGGCTAAGCTAAGCTAAGCTTAGGCGAAGCTTTTTAAGATCCTTTAGTTTACGATAAGCACAGATAGAGTGCGTAGCCCGAGATCCTTAAGCTTTAAAATGAGAAGATCAGTTAGCTGAGGAGGGCGCACGGCCTGGCGCTCGGGCCCCATGTCCCGGAATGTGCTGCTGAGGAAGACGCGCACGAGGCGCGAGGCGGGGCGGCCGTACGGCGCCCCCGGCCCCGCCGAGGGCGCCTTTTCCGGCCCGGCCCCCGCTGCCGAGGCGAGATTAGATCTCCTCGAAGTCGAGATTTGATCCCGCCGCTGCGCGGGCGCACCGGAGTCGGCGGCGTCGGAGAAGGCGACCGAAGCGCTGTCCGCGAAGGAGGCCGCCGGCAGCAGCTCGAGGTGCACTCCGCTCAGGTCTTGCGCCGACGGCGAGGGCGAGGGCGCCGGCGAGGGCGAGGGCGGAGCGAGGGAGCGGGCGCTCTCTGCGGCGCGGCCTGAGCGGTGCGCGCGGTCCGCGTGGGGCCTTAGCTACCGGTGGAGGATCGCGGCCTGGGTTGGAGGCCCCGCGCGCCTGCGTACGCGCACGTTGCCGTCATGATCAGGCGCGTGTCGTCAAGAGCAAGCGTGCCAAGGGCTCGAGCTAGCGCGCGAAGCGAACATCAGGGAGCGCACCGCTCGTAGCAACAAGGGGGGCGAGCTCTGGGGAGCGCGCCCCGGCCGCGGTCGCTTTGCAGATATCGATGTTGAGGCTGCAGCTGACAGCGGTCGCTCTCGGGGCTCGTGCTGCGCAGGGGCGCGCGAGCGAGCTCAGCAACTTGCCAGAGCGCTTCGGACTTGACCTATCGCGAGCTCAGTGGTCTAGCTCGGCGTGCTTACCGCCATCGGGCTCGGCGGCGGCGGCGGCCTGGGCCGATCGGACGCAGCCGAAGGCGCCGCCCATCGCTCGAGGCCTAGGTCCCCGCTGGAGCCCGAAGCCCCGGTTCAAGCCCCGAAGCCCCGGTTCAAGCCCCGTTGAAGCCCGCAGGCCGGGGGTACGCTAAGTTCTATCACACGAAGCGACCCGTGCGGGCGGGCAAGCCGGCGCCCGGGAGATGGCGTTCCGAGTCACGCTTGTGGACGAGCGAGCCGGCCGGACAGCTCCCCTGGAGGTGCAGCCTGCTTCGGCTGAGTCCGCGAAGCTGTTCGCGACCTTGCGCGACGCGGCTCACAAGCTCCTCGCCGGTACGATGGCCTTTCCCCCGTTCTTGAGCGCCTCTTTCTGAGCTTCCCCGTCCCCAGAGAGCGAGGGCGCTCTCGTCGCGTCTCCTTCGGACGTCCAGCTGTCCTACCGCGATTCAGACAACGACCTTATCAAAATCAACAGCGAGGAGGAGGCCTTCGCTGCTCTGGCGTGTGTTTCGCAGCCGGCCGCCGCCGCCGCCGGCGGCCTCGTCCTCTACGCATCGCGACCGCTCAATCTGGTCCCGCGCTCTCTGGCTCAGGACGCCGTCCAAGACGGTAAGAGGACGGTCTCTCTTAGCTTCTAAAATGAAATCCAGAGGCGCGCGCTGACTCGCTGTTCAGGTCGCCTGACCGCCGGACGCGCTCCCGCGCCCCTCGCCCCTGCGGACTGCGCCACGCTGCAGGAGGCCCTCGCAGACATCGTCCGCGCCGCTGAATCGATTCTGAGCTCCGTCGGAACTCCGGAGGCGGGAGATCTCAGGTCCCGCGTCGGCGCGCTGCGCACGGCCGCGGCGCAGCTGGCCGCAGCGGCGCCGGCGACGCCTGCCGTCCCTGCCGCAGCTTTGGAGGAAGCCCCGTTTACCACGCCGGTCGCCGGCCCGCTCCCGTCGCCCGGCGCCCCGATGAGCCCCGTGACTCCGGCCGCGGCCCCGCGGGCGGCGGCGCCGCCCGCGAACCACGCGCCGGCCGTTCACAAGGATGTCCGATGCGACTCGTGCCACCAGTGGCCCGTCCGGGGTACGCGATTCAAGTGCGCCCAGTGCGAGAACTTCGACCTCTGCGCCGAGTGCGAGGCCGCCAACCGCCACGACCCTCGCCACATCCTCCTCAAGGCGCGTACCCCCCCCCCCTTCCCCTCTCTCCCTTCCGAGCGTCGCTGATTCTCCCTCCCCCCCCCCCTTCAGATCCGGGTACCGCGGCAGGTGAAGGTGATGCACGCGGCGGGGTCGCCCCCCGAAGGGTCCCTCGTCCTCCCGCGTGGGGCCGTACCCCGCGTCCCCTCCGCCGGCCGCCTCCACGCCAGCTTCCCCTCGCCCGCCCTGGGGCCCGCCCCGGCCCCGGCCCCCGCCCCCGTCCCGTCCCTCCTCTCTGCCGCCTCCTCCGCCGCTTCCGCCTCCGGATCGAGCCCCCCGGCCGCCGCCGCCGCCCCGGCCCCTGCCCCTGCGGATGCCGCCGGCGCAGGCGCCTCGGCCGCCGGCGCGGGAGCTTCCCCCTCCCCCGCGGACGACGCCGCCGCTCTCGGCGAGTCTTTCGTCGTCGTACCCGGCGCCGCCTCCTCCTCCCCCGAGCCGGACGACGCCGCCGGCATCGGGCCGGTACTCCCCGCAGCCTCCTCCTCCCCCCATCCTTCCTTCTCGCCCCTCCCCGAAGCCTCCCTCGCCGACTCCTCCCTCCTCGCCCTGTCCGACGCCGGTACCCCCCGCCCCCGCCCCCTCTGCCGGCGCGCTCACGCCGGCGCAGCCCTGGGCTCCTCGATCGACGACGGCGCCGGGGCCGGCCTGGGCGCCGCCCCCTCCAGCTCCCCCCGGCCCCCCAAGGAGCCTGGCTCGCCCCCCTCGGCCCTGGGCCGTTCCTCCGGTTCCCTCGGGAGGATCCTTACCCCCGAAGAGTTCGCCTGCGAGCTGGACCTCCACGAGTGGTACCCATACCCCCCTCCATCTCTTCCCCGCCCCCTCCCCGCCCGTTCTCTGAACCGGTACTGTACCCCCCAGGCAGCTGGTGGAGTCACGGAGGGAGATCGAGGCTCTGCTCTCGGCCTCGACCGCTTCCCTGGGGCCCGCCCCGCCCGCCGCCGCCGCCGGCCCTTGAGGCTCACCCCTTTTATTCCCGTGAACGAGCCTGTATAGTGCAGAGTGTCCGAGTTCGCCCGATCGCGGCCCATTCCAGCATTGATAGTCATTGAAAAGTGATCATAAATACAAATGCCAACTTCCCGAGTTCGAACAGCCCAAGCTCGCAAGAGCTGTATGTAGGCTATATATAGGCCGCGCCGGGCCGCGCCGCAGCTGCACAGCAACTTGGCAAATCTGCACTCTTACTTTTACTTTTACAGGCCCTGGTCAAACTTGACGTAAAACGGCTGCTGGAGGGGGGTTTTCGGTGGCAGAACTGCCCTTTTCTGGCAATTTCTGGGTGCAGAACCGCCGCATTCCGTGTGTTAATCGTACTTGCATCGGCTTTAAAGCCCTTCTGCATTGAAAAACTACCCGTTAATTATAAGCACCTTTCTGAGGCCAGGGTGCCCTTGGAAGGCCTACCCCCCCTCAGGACGAAGGATTTGTCATTCAGCACCACATTACAGTTTACAGAAACTGTCTCACCACGACGCCTACCATGAATCCTAGGATTGGCACTGAGGCACTTACATCTTTGGAAAATAGGAACCGAAGCTTTGAGTGCTGGAGGAATCAGTGAAGCTAGAACTACAGTAGAGAACAACAGCTGACAGGGATAAAGAGGGAGAGGAAGTGGGTGGGCAGAACACCGTGCTACTACTGGCCCCGAAAAGGCCAGCCTGGTCTACCAGCGGGAGGATCACGCCTCCACCATAGCGAGTAGCTCCAGCGCGCGCCCAGTCCACCCGCCTCCCGTCTCTCGATCCCAAGGCTGCTGCGCCCCGCTGCAGGTGCAACACCATCCTAAAAGAGGACCGGAAACCGGAGCTCGTGAGAGCCCGGGTGAAAACCGGTGGGCGCACAGCGCCGCCAGCCGCAGCCAGCGCTCTGTGCTCCTCGGCCGAGAGATACCTCCTCCAGTTGGCGCGCGCACGCGCGCGTGGGGTCCGCTGCGGCGGGGGTTGGGAGGCCCCGGGCCGCCCGAGTGCTCAGAAGCACATCGCCTCGCCAGGAATCTAAGCATCTGTGCGGCCGCGACGCCCAAGGCCGCGACGCGGGCGTGCAATCACACGACCGACGATCATCTGCGCGGGCGCAACACAGGTCGCCGGCCCCATAGCCGCGGGCGGCCGATCGCTGCCGCAGAGAAGTGCTTGGGCTGAACGAGAGAGCAGCTGCTGAAGCTGCCGCTGGTGTCCGCTGGAGTAGCTCGCCGAACCGACCCACGGAGCGGATTCCTAACGGACGCGCGGCTAACCAGCTAGAGGAGGGCTAAAGGCACCGCCGAGGCGATTCGCGGCTGCCGGAGAGGCGCCCAGCGGGCAGGAGCCCGCTACCTACTTTCTCTCCAGGTCGGGGTACGCGAAACCCCCCCCCTCAGGACCGCACTTCTTTATAATTACCCGAGAATCGTGTGTCTAGCTATACGTATACAGAGATCTGGATCCGGATAGAACCCGGTGGGAAAGGCATATTTACTTAGCTCAGCGGCTGAGACATAGCTAGGTCGCATGCGCAGCCTCGCAGGCAGCGCCCCTCTCTCATTCATGGATGGGCGCTCTTGTATGTAGTCAAGTTTTACGTATACATTAAAAACGCCGCGGCCGTGACGGTCACTTTTTGACGGCACTTTTAGCTTTACAGAGGGGGCCGGCCCGGCCGGGCCGCCGGGGGTCAAACTTGACGTGAAATGGCAACCCTAGTAGCAGGCTACTAGCAGCCTACTAGCAGGCCGGGGCCGGGGCCGCCGCGGCGCCGCCGCGCCGGCCCGCCGGGCTATTAGCTGTAGGCTGTAGGCTGTAGCAAACTGCAGAAGGCTACCGGTACCTGCCTTCTAGGTACATGGCCCTGAATGCGCATTCGGACTCGAATTTCGGAGTGATTTCGGATCGATGGATAGCTTAGGAATCATTTGAATGCGCATGCGGACCGATGATGCGGTACGAGTCCGTACGACTCCGTACGAGTGCAAGTACCTTCGAGCCTGATGATCAGAGGGAGGTTTCTCATTCATTTCCGCCAATTTCCATTCAAGTTTCCCAGAAAACTTTTTTCATCAAACTCGAACGGGCGGGAAAGAGCCGAGAAAGCGTCACGGCGTCACGGCGTCACAGACTCCGAGCCCCAAAAAAGGTTCAGTTGCGGGCTCCTAGCCGATTGCGAGTCGCCAAGATTCAATGATTCGGCGGCCGCCGGCGGCCGGCCTGGCCCGGCGGCCCCGGCCATGGCCATGGCGGCCAGCGACGCCGGTGGCCACTGGCGGGCCGTGCCACGGTGGACCGTGGGCCGTGGCCCCTGGGCCCTGCGGCCCCTGCGCCGGGCCTGCAGCTGCGGCCTCTGCCAGCTGCCATCATTGTGCCCGCGGCCCGCGGGCCGCGGGCCGCGGCCGTGGCCATGGCCCGTGGCCCGTGGGCCGTGGCCCGTGGCCATGGGCCGGCGCCGGCGTGGGCCCTGGCCCGGGCGGCCCCTGGCCCGGCGCCGGGCCGGCGGCCATGGGCCGTGCACGGTGCACGACGGCTGCACGTCGACGCCTGGCCGCGTCGTGGGAGACGGTGGGAGTCGTGGGACTCGTGGCCCAGTGGCCCTGGCAGTGGGATACTCGTGGGCCGTCACGGCGTGGCCAATGGCCATGCCATGATGGCCGGGTGGCCCTCGAGCTCTCAGAGTCTCGCGCTCGCGATCGTGGGATTCGTGGACGCCGGGCCGCGGGGCCCGTGGGCCGTGGCCCGTGCCCCGTGGCGGCCGGGCCGGCCAGCCGGCGCCTGGCAGCGGAGGAGGTCTCGTTCTCAGAGTCTACCGTAGTACTCGGCTACGAGCCTACGAGCCTACGACAACACTGTGACAGCACGGCCGCGGTCTACCGCTGCGCATGCGGCGGCGCTGCCGCAGTGCCGCATGCGCAGTACTAGTACATCACTGTACTACGGTACATGCAGCCCGCATGATGCGCAGTGCCGCTGCACTGCGGCAGCTGCCAGCCTGGCAGGCTGCAGCTGGGGCCCGATCGCGATTCAGCGTGCGAACCGTTGAACTGCCAGCCTGGCAGGCTGCCTCCAACGTACCGTACGTACGCATATCGATCTTCCTTTGGGACTGTACATATGCAGTGATAGCTAGTCCGGGCCGGGATCCTCGGGGATGAGATTTTGAGACTCCACTCGCGCGCTACATATTAATATTGGGACCGGAATTCGAACTTCCGAGCTCGAGTTCGGAAGCAGTACGCCGCACGCGTGGCCGGGCACGAGGTGGCGTTTGAATTCGAATTCAGCGCTCTCCGTTTGGAGGCTCGCTCGGCATCCAGCGGCGGCACCTCACGCACGTGAGCCAGCTAGCGCTGAGCGGACTCTCCGGGACCGGAGGCCTGCAGCTAGCTATAGCTAAATATATATCGCGCCCTCTTCCCGCGGGACTCATGGCCACGGCCAGCTGCAGCAGCCTGGATTCAATTGGCGGGCTGCGCATGCGCAACATACTTCAGACGAATTCAAGTAGGCTAATGCGGAAATCTGTGACTCTGCAAGCGGCCGGTGGAGCTCGCAGCTACAGGCAGCGCAAGATATCTGCTTTTTCCGATACATTTCGTTGCTTGCTTTCGCTGTCTTGCGTACTCCATGCTATTCCTTCTAGCCAGTCGCAAGGTGAGGCTCAACGCAAAGATGAAGCTCAAGCTTAGGCCAAACATGTTTAATTTAAGCGTCCTCGCCTCCGGCCCAATAATTTTATGTATCACGCGCGCGAGCTCGAGCTCTGAGCATGCATATGCCTGAATTCACTTCGTCTTTCGGTCTTTCGGATCAACAGGTTACTCTCGGTTGGTCGTGTCGGCCCCTCCCGCGGATTCCTTCCTTCTTGGTGGCATCATCACCCCCGATCCACGCGGCGTGACTTGCGGTATGTAGATGGTCATGGAATCTAATATACGTGTACAATAGACGCCGAGAAACTGTGCCTTATCATTTTGAGTCTTCAGATCAGGGTCAGTCTGCCGCGGATCCGATTTTCCGAGGTCCGGATCGATATCCATTCCGTATCGGCATCATTTCAAATTTGCAAATTTGATTGCAGATGTTGACCCAAGCGGAACGGCGGAGTGCGAGCTGCACTGGATGTGTGGAGACCCGGCTTTCTGCGGCAGCATCCAGCTCGCTCTGATTGGCGGGCCTAATCTGTACACGCGCGACGCTCGACTTTCCCCGGGTACGTTGATCATGAGCGGCTCCGCGAATGACTAGCACCGTACATGTCTTTCTTCACATTCGCCACACCGCGCATGCATCCATTGTAATTATAATCGAACTTATCATGCATGGAATGTAGGGGATTACGACGTCCGTCCAGTTCGTGTCCAGGTTGTGGATTCAGACCCTGCGTTTCCGGTACGCTAGCGCTGAGGCTCTTTTTTGAAGATCGATATCTACAAATATCTTGATGTGATATATAATGATATACTGATCCATGCGCGCGCAATGCTGCCGTGTCCTGTAATCCATTTTTGAATACTCAGGGGATCGTCTACCACGTCTACCGGTACGATTACCCTGCCTCGAAGCGACCGACGCACTATTTATATATCTTCGGCTTCCGTTCAGATTTACCGTCAATCACACTTCCGCTCTCAACTTTTCACTGGGCTTGACGCGCGACTTCGCGGTCCTCCATCAACAGGAAGCCACGCCGCAGAACCCGTCTCCGGGCCTCAACCTCGCTACCATGAAAGGAGTGGACTTCAACTTTACGCTGCATTTCTACCCCGGCGGCAGTAACGCAAACATCGACAACATCCGGCTGCTAGGCGCCTCCGCGGTTGCCGGTCCGTAATCGGACACTGATCATGAGACACTGAGACATGCTCGAGCATGCTCTTGATTACTTTTCTTTCGAATTCCACTGAACTTACGGCACGGTTTGCTTTTTACAGACGTAATCGATCCCTCAAGGCTCGATTCGCTCCCCTCGGTTTGCCGCTTCATGATCATGATCAGGTGTCCTTGTCAATTCGTTCTGATTCGAGCACGCCCTCCTTTTCTAGGTAAGAGTGTTCAACTCAAGCAACT
The DNA here is from genome assembly GCA_004431415.1 of Cyanophora paradoxa. NCBI lineage: Eukaryota > Glaucocystophyceae > Cyanophorales > Cyanophoraceae > Cyanophora > Cyanophora paradoxa. The sequence goes on from QPMI01000160.1 coordinate 121,645, forward strand.
CCGGACCCTACCACTTGTACATCGGCGCCAGTACGTCTGCATGTATAGCGAACATGCAGTGGAGCTTGCAAATGCAATTTTCGTAAAGGTTTGTGATTTAATTTATGCAGATCGAACCAGCAATGGGAACATCACCTACTCGTCGGCAATGCTCTCCATCGATCGCGAAAGCGCTCTTTCCGAGTTCCGCGTCAAGCACCGGCCGCTCAGGCTCCAGTCCGACGGCCAGCCTTACGCGTTCCAGTACGCGAAGGGAACGGACTACAGCCGAACGTGCGCCTACAGACTGAGTCTGAGATTAGATATGCAAATCAAATATTAATCGAAGAATTCGAACCCCTGCACGCTCAGGTCGGGCCCGTGGTACAACGTCACCCAGGTCTTTCTTGCGAATCCGGACTTCGCCTCGGACGGGTACGCGAAGCTTAAGCTTAAGTATAGCTTGCTCTGATCTTAAGCGTTGTAATATTAATTATTACGCGTACAACATCGAATTCAATACTGTTGACTATAGCTTGCTCTGATCTTAAGCTTTATTATACGTACAATATCGAATTTATTTAACTTAGTAATACTGTTCTCGATCGCGCACAGATTCGAGTTTGCGATTGAGACGCGGAGTGGAAACCAGAAGATCGCGAACTTGTACACCGTACACGTCCTTCCTCTGCTTATCGCCGAAGTGGAGATGCGGGCCTTCACGCCGGTCCTGGTCGCCGAGCATCTCGCGTACCCTTTCTCGATCTCTTCTACCGCGGAATACTTCCGCGTGTGGATGAAAGTCAACTCTGGCGCCCAGAGCACCTGGACGGCACTAAAGAGTTCAGACGGTAACTACCTCTGGACGCACTCCAAAGGCTTCAAGCAGTACGACTTTGTGTACAAAGCATCGTACGGGGTACGCACTGTGCACATTCGCCGAGCTACCGGTCCGGTTGACGCAACATTAATCGATATCGCCTCCAAACACAGTTCGGGACCAGAACAATCATAGTGGATCTCCTGCTGCCCTCCGTGCGCGATATGCCCTTTGACTTCGAGCTCAGATCGCCTTCGCTAACGACGCGAGGTAAAACGCGTGGCAAATCGAAACGCAGGCACTTTATCCCAGGCAAGTCGCCAACGAGCTACGCGAGCTCGCGTTCATCCCCTTCGCTAAGTGAGAATGCTCGCGCAGTGTCCAAGCAATCGTGAAGGGCTACGACTCCACTGCCTGGACTTCGGATGAACGCCCCATGCGCATCCTCAAGTGGGGGGGCGCAGGGCTGAACCTCCACGTGAGTCCAGGCAGCGCTACGTTCGACCTGCAAGATTTCGCAGGTGCTCACTCTAAACCTTCAATCACTTTCAGTTGCCGTCACTGGAAAGCAGCTTTTAACGTACGTTTGCAACCAGTTACGGTCGTCAAGCCGGCTGAATCGACGGCGGTCGTCGCGGATTTGTTGGCGAACGTATATGTGAACACTCCGACAGGCGCCGCTGGAGTCCGATTCATCGGCCTCTCGTCTTCATCGGCCTTCTCAGTTCCAGTCACCGTGGAGATAAGGTTTTCGAGTCGGGTAGACAAGGTTTACCCGGCGTACTTGCTAGGGACGTTTGAGATGTATGTCATTGACGCTTTGGGGGACTGTCGGGGGGAGCCATCGCCTTGGAACAACACCGGCGTGAGTGATTCCTGCTCTAGCTGCTCGCGATCGGCCGGCAGGCACCATATGCATTGGAGCCGCGGCTGACTGGATTATGTTTAATGCAGTTTGCTTACTGCGAGGTGAGGCCGGCTTCGACAACAGCAGCAGATGTACTCCCGTCTGATGCCATGTAATCCCACCCTCCCCGCCGCGGCGCGCATTTCTCGCCGCAGCGCAGTGTCTAACGTTGACGTCCGCGCAGAGTCAGCACAGAGACTCCGGGGCTGGGGTACTTTGCAGCTCCAGTTTACATCCCCTCCTTGCGCGCCTACCGATGGTACTACGTTGGCACGGCTGGAGGATATGCGTCATTGAAAATCAGTTGGGCTCCTGGCCGCCTCCACCTCAGCCAGCCGAGCAACGCCATCGCCAAGACGAACTCTTCCGTTCCCATTTTGAAGGGCATCCTCAGCTGCCCTGAGCGTTTAGCGCGGAATGCATACGGCCCTTGCACCCTCAAGGCGGACAGCACCGCGACCGTCCTGGAAGCGAAGATGTTTGCTCCTGAGAAGCTTTGGCCAGGCGCCAGCTTTCAGGCGGTTTCTGGCGCTGTTGGCACCTTCAGCTTCTTTGCGAACGAGAACGAGGCACGCATGCGCAATACCATCGAAAGCAAGCGCATCTGCTTGAAATGCGCTTATCACGTTTCCTATTGTTTTTCCGGCAGCTCCAATCGGGAATGACGGAGAATGTCAAGGTGCACTGGGCCGACTACTGGGCTTCCAGTTACGGCATCGAGGGCGAGTTGAATCCTGCGGCGCGGACTTCTGTGAAGGCGTGTTCTTTATTCCGACGACAGTTCATCTGCACTGCTTTTCGTTCACAATTAGAGTCGCGCAGATCGTGGATGTGGACACTTCTGCAAGCTATTGTGCCCTCGCTTTGGATCCTACTGGCGTTTCCTTTACGATGGTCGGACTTTTGCACTGAACATTGCGCAGTTTGAATAATACCAACTATCCATCCGTTTGTACGCAGCGAGGAATGTGCTCTCTCATTTCGGCGCGCGACAAGACGGGTCTGAGAGGCCCCCTTGGAAAAGGCGATTTCAGCTACAACGGAACTTTCCCCTTCCAGTACCGGACCTACGCTGAGCCCTCGCTGTCGGTTGGAAACACCTCGGTTCGCGTACCCACGTCGCCATATATATAATATATAAAACTGGTTTAATTTAATTATATTTGGCTCTGCTTCTCCAGTACGACGTCGTCATCGAGTCGCGGAGCGACTTTGAGCCTGGCTGGTCGGTGAATTTCTTCTGGACCGCTGCGGCTGGAACGCACCCAGACCCGCTGATACCGGTGTTCACGGCCCTTTTCCCCGAGGTGCGCATCACGTACTCGCATCGACCACGTCGTTATAATTACTGTGCATCGCTTGCGCTACGTTCACACGACCGGACGCGCACGCAGTTTAGGCAAGCATATATGGGATGTAACTTCGCTGCGCTCTCAATACCAGGCGTACGCGAGCCCTTTCCCCGCGGTCGAGCGCGCCCGCGACACTGTACATGTGGCACTCTTGACTTGCGGTCGCCCGTGCGTACCACAGACTGGCAACCCCACTTTCGGGTGCTCCGTCTGGTCGAACCCAGCGAGTCCGGTCGACATCTCCAGCTTACCGGCGCTGAATGTGGAGCCGGCTGGAGCCGGCTCGGCATCGGCCACCGCAGTGAAAACCTGCTCAACGGACTGCCCAAACACCGCCGACGATTCGACGTTCTTCTGCTCGGGCCCTTGCTCTTCCGGCGCTGCACAGTTCCTGTCATTCGCGTTCACTCCCACTCGCGCGGCGGACGTCTCGAGCACGGGAGGGGCCCTGCTTCGCATCTTGTACGACTTCAACGTGATCCGCTACTGGGATAATACCCCAGCATCAATGGCGAGCGTCCTGATTTCCTTCCTCCGTGCGCATGCTTTGATTTAATGATCAGTAATAACATATAGTGCTGCCAAGCTTACGCCTACGCGTACGACTTTTGCGCTGTACACTCGCACGCGCAGGAGTTCAACTCAGTTGCAACACAATGAGGCAAGCCGTCGTTGTTTCACTGATTGTTCTCATTTTCCTGTTGCATGATACTGAGCCGTTCGTACTGGATCGGAGCAGAATTCACGCCAACGGAAGCGCGACCTGCACATTGACGCGGACTGCCGATTCGTGCGTGTTCCAATTCGCGGGATAGTCAGCAATTACGCTGACGTCGACTTTAAACTCTGACTGAATTTAAATTGTACGCGCAGCGGTCCAATTCCGCAAGACGCCGCGGGTCTCTTCACGATAACGTCGGCAGATACGGCGGCGCTCACCGTAGGCCCCCTCACCGTTGCCGCAGACGGATCGAAGGTCAGAGTCTCTATGTCAGGCGAAGCAGAAAGCATTTTCTGAAGCTTCGCTGCAGGCTGAGTTCAAAATTACTGCGGAGAATCTCGCTTCTTACACAACCGGACGGTCAGTGTCGATTTCCTACGCCGCGGCTATCGGAGGGGGGGATGTCGTCGGCTCGCCCCTCTCCTTCGACATCATCGTCTCGACTATTTCCTGTGCGACGACGTCGCTCGTTCTGCTAGCCGAAGACCCCATGCACTCCGAGTGCACCAGCAGCCCGTCCGGTGGCACGCCCGCCATCACAGTCGCCGACATGGACGCTGCAGTGGGCAAGCAACCCTTTTCCACATACTCGGACATTGCGGCTAGTGGCAGCGGGGTGACGTTCAGAGCTTACCCGACACGCGCCGGGTACCGTCCCGTGTTCGCTCCCTTCATTTCAGGAGGCGGACCCGCGGTCACAGCGGAAGTCACAGGCAAGCGCATGAAAGTCCCACTTCTAATCTGACCCAGTTCTTTTTTGAGCGTGAGGGGTTTAAATTTTATGAATCGTTCGCGGCAGGCGTGAACGACTTCAGGTGTACACCCGCTCGCGCCCCACCCGGCCAAGTCATTCCGTGCACGGCCGAAAAGGGCGACGGTACATGCGCAACTGCCCTTTCGTTTCTTCGATGCGCGCTTCTTGTGGGGCATTGATATCTTTCTGTGTAAGGAATGCCGGATCTGGATCCGTCTTTGTTCTCGGCGGCCGCCTCCGCAGGAGCAATCACGTCTGCAATCTCTGGCACAGCAAGCGGTGGCATCGTATTTTCCTATACTACTGGCTTCGGAGGAGCGAGCGGGCCGGAGGTGACGCTTTCATTTGTGCCTAACAACGCCAAGGCTGCCAAGACGTTTGTCGCTGTGGTTCGTACCTCGGCCATATTATATTTTAATTAATTGCAAGCGAGCGTTCATCTAAAATCTGCGGGTAGCGATACTTGAATCTTGATCATTTCCACGCATGCGCATGCACAGGTTTCCGCGAATTTTGTATGCACATGCAATCAGGCCGGGCTGAGCCCTGCAGAGTGCCGCGTTCGAATGAAAAACACTTTCGTTTGCACTGGTGCACTTTCTGCGGGTCTACAATTTCCGTCTTGGTCTGTTCGCGAGCTAATTCTTAGCAGTCGTGAAGGGAGCGGACTCTGCCGACCTCGTTCCAGCTGACGTCACGCTGGGCCCCTTAATCATGGAGGACGGGACGCCACACAACGTCCGCATCCCGGTTCGTCTCGGCCACTGAGCATTGCTTGCATAGACGACTCGCAATCAAACGTCTTCCTGATTCTGATCACGACCACGCACTGTTCAAATGCAGCGCATCGCCAAACGATCGAAGGTCACCACCGCCGCTGATGGCGGCCTTCAGTTCTCCGTGGAAGCAGCAGACTTTGCTATTTTCGACGGAAAGGCAGTGAACTTCACTGTCTCGCTGCTGAGCAATCCTTTCGCGGACTCGCCACTTCGCGTCACTGTACTTGGCGGTGGGTCCCTCGAGTTCATCCCTGTTCTCGCTCTGAAATTCCTCATAATATGCTCTGTTCGTGCTCTCTTCGCATTTGCCTTCGGCTTTCAGATATTCTCCTGGATTGTCCGCCAAGGATAGGAGCCACCACCGCCGGGCCTTTTTACTGCTTCGTCGACACCGACGGCTCCCGCCTGCGACCCGAAGACATCGTCCTGGCCGGCCCAAGCTCAGCCACGTCCCGCCGGTCCCTTCTGCAATCAACGGGCCTTACGATTAGCCCGCTGGAATCCGATGGAGGCACAAACCTGCGATTCAACGTTTCAACGCAGGACACACCGCTAGTTTCCTGGGCGAGCTTCCAAGCGCGTTTTGCGTCCAGCGTGCTTTCTCCTGGCGCGTCGGAGACGCCGGTCCTGGGTTCCCCTTCAAATACGTCAATTATCGGTTCGTTCGATCGGGTCTCCTTGTAACGTACATATAAATAAGCGCTCCAGATTCGCAGCATTTCCTCTTTAGAAAACTGACGAACGCCTTGCAGGCGCTCGGGTGCAATGCGACAGAACCGTTTTAGTGGTGAGCGTCGTGTGTGCACTAATCAGCGATGGGCCGCCGTCTAACTATATTACTATTGTTCCAGGCGCGGACGCGTTTAGAGTGTAATGTCACTGGTTCCAGAACGGGAGCTCCGTTGGAGAAAACGGATTTCTTGTGCGGTTTTGCGCACGCAAGAGACTTTCGCCTAGCTTCGATTATAATATTATTAATTACTGAGTGTAGTCCCCCCTAGGTTTGCTGATGCACAAGATGCGCGGTACGAGGATTACTCCGTCACGCGCATTTCCGATTACTTGGTGGCCCAATTTAATTTCGCTCACTTCACAGCGCTCTCTCACTGACTATCTGTACTAGATCCAACACATAATCTTCGGTCCCACATCCGGAGGCACAACCCCTAACCTTTTTGCGTACTACGCGGCTACATGGACGAAATATTCCGCATTCCACATGAACGTCGACAACTCCCCCCTGTCGCTTTCTGTCATTTCCGGCAGACTCGTTTGCAGCAAATCGCGCGTTTACTTCGGTGTGTGATGGCTCTTCGCTTCGCATATACGGTTTTCCTTACAGAGTCTTCTCGTGGGCAGGTGATTCGGTAGATTGCTGGGTGGAGAACGGTGCCAATCTTCTTCCTTTTCCAATGATCGATTCCGCGCAAACGCATTCCTTGCATTTGGCAGACGCCGGCATTCCTCTGCAAGCGTCGTATTTCACCTCTTCGTATTACTCTTCATTGACGGTAACGAATGCTCTTGGAAATGACGCGAGTTTAATTTTGCCTGAAGCTTCGAATGCTTGCAGCGCTTGTCTACGGACAATCCCCTGAAATGCATTGGACCTACCACGATAGGCGCGGGGACGTTCTATCTTGGGCAAGGCTGCAACGGCGGATCGAACACGCAAGCAGGTCGATCTCGCAGCGCCCCAGGCCCTTTGAGGATGGACCTCTGACCACGAGGCCCACTTGCAGGCGCCACACCTCGTTTCACCTTCACGCAAAACGCGGACCCAGGGAACAGGACAGATGTCGCAACCATAAGGATCGGAACCCCTAAGCGGATCGCAGTCACGGTTATCGCCGTAGGGTGGACCGCCGTCGTAGCGGGCAGGGACGTGGACACGGTACGCAATGCGCCTAACGAAGTAAGCATTATCTCTCTCCAATCTTATCCGCTCCGGGTCCGGATCCCCAGATCTGGGCGCCGCCGCTCACGTTCAACATCACAGTTCTTAAAGGTGAGCGGATTTCGTGAGGCCGCTCTTCATAATTACGTTTACGTGTAAGTGAAAGCTGCATTATCTCAGGTCACACGTACAATTTTGAGTGCAAGCCAGAGGTGAGCAGTCCTCGGTCCTGGATGCAACCCGCTTGTGCAAAAGAAGCAATCGAAGAAGAACATGCTGTTTAATTGCTTTCCGCAGCCGCGGCCCGCTTGCTGCAACCTGGATACCGATCCACCAAGAAGGCGCAACTGGCTGAACTCTGTCTACAACCATACTTGCACCCTGCGAAAAGACACAATAAAAAAGGCCGAATCTGGGAACTATGGCGGTCTTGCCGCGGCTACAACAAGTCCCCCTACTCTCTCTGAAAGTATCTCGGACTTCGTCATGAGCGACTTCAACTGGACCGCCGGAGCGGTGCCGTGCGACCCGACGGCCGCAGCTATTTTCACGGCTCCGGCTGCGGGAATGCTGGTCCTACCGGACGAGGACGACGCCGAGAGCTCCCGTTCACCTCCCACGGTCCGTGGGGGCCGGCCTGGTCCAGCGAGTGCCCTCGGGATTCCAGCTGACCGTTTTATTTCGGTTACCGCAGTTTGTTATACAGCCGCTTGCAGCTAAAGATTACTATTTCTGCATTCGTCCCAAAGAGGCCTTGTACCCGATCATAACCACGGCCGCCGCCGCTTTCGACAAATCGATTGCGTACACGATCTACGACGCACAGCCCGGCCTTGATTCGACTGCTAGTGCGGGGACTATAACTATTACTATGCCTTGCAAAAACCAGACGTTCGATTTGGTTGCGGGATACTCTCGAACCGTGCGCCTGCACACGCGTTCTAGCTCCGACTCCATAATTTTGTTTGGGCTGATTTCCGTTCATCGCAGGGCTGCAACATGTACAGAACCTTCACAACGCACCCGCAGATGATTGAGCGGGATTTTGACTGGGTAGGGGGGGAAGCGGACGCGGCCCAATTGTCGACACTCTATGGAGACCAGCCACAATTCATAGTGCCGCTCAAAATTGTAAGTGCACTCAAATTAAATTTATTTATGAAAGTCTCTCCAGGCAAAGGCTAATGTCTCCCTGTAAACGCAGACCGGAAATAAGGGAACCTACAAGTATGAGAAACTCACGGTCTTCTTTTGCATATCCATCTCTCAAGTGCAACATAAATTACTGAACCTTTCCTGCGCCGAAGATTGGATTTCCTAGCGCTCAAGGCGGGGATGTCGCGAAAGTGCTTTGGTGCATTACGTTGGTGCTGATCATGACTTCAAATTGAAAGCGAGTACGGAAGCTGATATTTAAATTCCGTTGTCCCAGGGACGGGTGGGCGGTCAACAGTGTTCTGGAATATACAACATATTGCTTCATGAGGGGTTCACCTGTAGTATACAATTCTTTATCAGACCCTTTCAGAGTTGGAGGTGCGTGAAATTGCGTCGGAAGTGCCGGATAGAAATAATTGTGTTTCGGCTCTTGACGAGAAACGCCCTGCAGCTGGCGCAAAGCTTTCATGCTATCTGGAACAACAGAATGAATCGCCCGTCCTTCCTCGCGGCCAGATCGTCGGTCCCATCAAAGGAGGGGTCAAGTTTGAGGGGAATATCACGGAGCTGCAGCCCAACTCCACGGACATAATGCGATACCCCCCGGACGCCCCGTGCCGCGACATGCCAGGGCAGACGTATCCCATCACCAGCGCCACAACCTGCGGATGGTCCTATTATTCGTATGCCAGCCCCTGGTTCTCCATGTACAACTGCTCGTATTCGGTCGTCACAGAGACATCAGCCGTCACCTGCACGAACAGCACTCAGTACTATAGGAACATGACTGTCGATAACATTCTCGTCTGCAAGAATAACACGGTTACCTCCTGCTGTTCGACGTATCAGACGCCGTCCGGTTGCTATACCCGATTCAGCTTTGAGTGCGTCCGATAGCTTGCGCTGGAACCTCCTGATGAATGCTCATCCCTCGCCGGCTCGAGTAGGTATCAGGCGCCGCTTAATCCAACCCAGCCCACAAACCTAATTAGGTTCGTCTTCGACACTACGCACGCAAAATTCAGCGAGGGATACAAGGTAAATTCCCTCTCATGAGTGAATCACATGATATGGATGCGACTGACGGCGGATGTCAACCTCGACCGTGCTCAGACTGATAGTGGACGTGACGTAAGCTCGGACTTTATTTGGCATTTGCTGCGCTTTAGCTCATTACTGCCTGTTTACATATAGGTGAAACTCAATATTATCGCGGCTAAATCCTGGGGATGCTATCCGACTGTTCTGGCTGCGTGCGTTCTCCGAATATTAATGCCTGACTTCAAATTCGACCGAATTGCATTCATGAAAATGGTTTTTGATCTTTAATAAAATTCTAATCGATTTCGTCAGGCGTTCAAATTTCTACGCAGCGTGCTGGGTATGTACGCGTATGGGAGGCCCGGCTCAGGTCGGCATAATAAACAATGACGGATGTTTTCGTCGCAGGTTCGAAAGACTGCAATCAGCTCTTACTTGGGATATAACGATATCATCCTGGTTTCGTGCGCTTTGCTTCAGTAACTGCGCCCGCACATCGATTATGTGCGCTCATCCAATTCGCAGAAACAATACGAACCTTATTAGCCCCCCGGGCCCTGATGCGACGATATCATCGCACATAGAGTGGAACTATCTGAAAATTGGAAATTTTGAGGAGACCGTAGTCTGGTCCGTCCGCACGAATACTACCTCGCAGCAGGCGGGACCTGTGAGAATTGACTTCAAGTACGGATCCGATCTTTCCACCTTCGCCTCGATCAACATCCAGGTTGTTGTCGGCGCGCTCAGCACACCCAAGGCGGGCGTTCGCATTCCCGTCGGCGAGACTGCCACCTTTTATATGGTTCCCTACGGAGATTCAGATCCGGACAGCCTGGACCTCTCATCGTACACCAACCCCCTGATGGGCGTAATGAACGAGGCTGGGCTGGTCCAGCCCGCAGAAGAGTACGCAACGCTGTCGGCTCTGGGGAGCCTCGAGACGCGAACACCCCCGTCCGACTACATCCTTTACCCCGGCACTCCGGTCAAGTGCACGACTTTCGCCATGACGGGTACAGTCGTTATGGGTGCGCAAATTCCCGGGTCCGCTCCGTATAAAAACATTAAATATTAGACTTGCCAGCCTAAATCTAAAACCCTTTATCTTACCATATGGAATAGGAGTGGACATTGTGCAGCACGTTCAGCTCATGTACTCTTACAAGGTTTGCTTTCAATCAATGCGCCATCAGATATATATGCCTCAATCGCCAACCGCGGACGTCTGCAGATGTATGACGCGGTTGAGCTGAATCATAAACGGCCGGACAACGACACGAACGCATACCTGGCAAAATCGGGAAGTGCGTGCAGATATTGCTCGACGTCGACGAAACCCCCCTATCTCAAGCCACCGAGCGAGGCCCAGCGGACGGCATTTTCGGAGAGACTGGTCGTCTTCCAGGTGCTTTGGTATTTATGTGCTTGCTCTGTTCGCAAATCTGACAGCAATTTCGAAATTTAGGTGGAGACGTTTACTTGCTCCAGGGTCCTGATATGGTCCGCGGCCGATTATAGAGACTTGGGCTTGTTGCGTTCTGTTGCATGTACATTTGATGCATTTCCGTGTGCAGTGCAACCTGCTACGTTCGATGCACGATCGAGCCTGTACGCTTTACGCGTAATCAATTAAGCGAACCTTATATCGGGTTTTTTTGCAGGCATTTATGAAGGTGGGGCTGGTCCTAGACGACTTCAACATTGTCCTCTCAGGGGGTTAATCGCGTTTTTGTATGATCAACTCCCGCCGATTTCTGCCTTCTGACTTTCATCCTGTAATGAATCAGGAAAGCTCGTTGCCGGCCGGATCGAAGGCCCAAATGTGATTCTCGACATTCAGGTGCGCTTCCGCCTCGCTCACGATCCGGCCACCTGCCGCCGCCAGCGAAGCTTCGGATGCAGGGCGATCTCGACAGCGCTGTCCCTGGCTCAAACGAGCTCGTCATCAATGTGCTGTACCGTGTCGGTGGGACGCATATTCCCTCCAGCCCCAAGAGGATCACTCTACAGCCATTCGTCGTCACTTGCAACGTCAAGCGCGACGACCGCTGCCGTCTCACACAGGGCAGCTTCTCGCTCTTCGAGGCCACGGTAAGATGTGGCTTGCGCTGTCTAGTAAAATTACATTCTTGCGATCTTCCGATTTACGGCACGTTTACGGCTTGCCGTCTAATCTGCCTACTGTTATAGATGTCCAATCTCTGCCTCTCCATCTGCATTCGCGATCGGCCTCGTTCTCTTTCACGTCTAACTTCCTCGTTTCTGTTTCGCACAGCGAGAACCGTTCCTCCTGCCCATCGAGTTTTCTACGAGGATTGCCATTAAGAGCAACGTTACCGTAACGCGGCCGGACCTGGTTGGGCTCATCTACGTCTCGCGAGAGAGCTCCACGGGCAAGTTTACAATTCGCTTCGACGGGCTGAATACGAACGACACGGACCCTGCGCGCCTCTATATCACAGCCTCCTCTGATCTCTCCGATCCCGCCGTCAAGCCGCTGAGTGGCATTTACTTGGCGAACCAGCAAATCGAAGTCGTTGAGCTGGATAAGCCGCGCGGCCTTGTCTGTACCCCCAGCCGTCTCGCTCACGCCCGCGTGTCCAACTGCTTGAGTTGGACCCTTCCGGACTCGCCTCCTGTTTATCCTTCAGACTTCGTTGTGCACAGCTCTTTCCCTGCCCAGCTCGACCCGTTTCAGAATGCCACGACGGATGCGCCGGGCGACATCGTCACCATCCCTATCCTCGCTCGCGACATTCCGCTCACGCCCAACCTGACGATCTGGATGAACTGGATTGAACCCATGCAATTCGAAGGGTCCTTAGCTGCCGGGCCGGCTGAAATCTCGTTTATCTGTGCGCGCTCAGCGGCTTTTCTGCTTGTTTGGTCTATTCTTGATTTTTGATGTGCGAGCCTGCGCTCGCAGCGGCGAGATTGTGGTGCTGGTATGACAAGAATTTCATTCGCAGTCAGGTGGACTGTACCCTGTTCCGAATGGGGGAAAGTAAAGCGTTGCAGCTTTCCGATTTCCTCGCTCCTGTCATACAAATACTAAGAGGCACCTACACATCCTCGCCGACCCCCTACGTGGTTACGCCGGGAGGAAATGCGCGCGATTAATTGTGTTTTACATGAATCAAGGCGGACACTGATTTCGATCCGCAGATTACGTTTTCTCTGCCGAACTTGGAAAGCATACCTGGAGTGATTATTGTCACCGTCCCGTACAGCCCCGAGGTTGGCGGCGGCTTAGCCGGGATGGAATATGTGCCGCCGAACGTTATGATTGAGCTCGCGTGCGACCACACGACGAGGCCGCTGCGCCAACATACCACGTGCCATGTGAGTGGAGGTCGCGCTCGTGTGCAAGACCGAATGTGATTCAATTGAAATCGCTCAATTTATGCGCACAGGTTACGAAAAATGCCGCTTCGGTTGATGCTTTCACTTCCCTTGACATCTCCGTATCTTGGGTTGGGGTCAACGGCACTGTGACTCTGGGCGCCCTCGTCGATACGGCGTCCAGTGTTGTCGACTTTGAGGTCCATGCCCTCGTCCTTTCCGGTGTGGGCAAAGTGCAGGCGGTCGTTCTCGGAGATGATCGTTTCAAATACTGGGATCTAACGATTGAAACGAACCTTGCCTTCACGTGTTCGAAAAGCCGCATGGCGACCGGGCAAAGCCAGGCCTGCACCCTCTCAGCGGACACGCCCCTTCTCGTCTCGGATATCAAAGGAGGCTCTTCATCAAAAGGCGCAGTAACTTTCGGCACGATCACAGAGAGTGCTGGCGTGCTCAGCCTGCCGATCACTGCGACAAAGGGCGCTGCTTCACACACGATCGCTGTGCTCATGCCAAATAATGAACTTATCCTCCCGTTTAATCTGCCGATCGTGGAGATCGCGGACCTCAGCTGCAGGCCCTCAGCTAAGCCTACGCGCGTCGTTTTCAACACGCGTGCTAGCTGCGTCCTTGTAAAGACGGCTTTGTCTGCGGATCTTTTGCCCACGGACATCGCTTTTTCACCCACGCCGGCTAAGACGATCGATCCTGCTGTCACTGGCAACAATGGGAACCTAAATTTCACGTATATGGCCGATGCGTTGTGTGGTACAAGTGGCTGTACCCTGGACATTACCTACTCCGCCGACCTCGGCGGCGCCGCTGTGGCGGTGGCATCGAATACATTCTTCGTTATCGACATCGGTTCAGAGACTCACCCGTCAGGAAGGAAGGCGCGTGGCTTCGTTGAGACAGCCGTGTTTGCGAAGGCGGCGAGTCAGCCCGACTTGCTCCCATCGGACATCGATCCTGTTTGGTCGTCGAGCGGCTTCCTCGTGTCTAGCACGCCGGTAGTGAAGACCGGAGGAGGGCTGACAATTTCTCTCTGGCCCTCGACTGGAGTCGTCAACGGCAAGTACAGGGTGCGTTGCGGCTGAGAATTCATGATCAGATCTCATGTTTCTCTTACGCTCTCTCTCTCTCTATATATATATGGCCATGGCGACAGATTTTCTGGTCCAGCGTTGTCGTGGATGAAGTCGTCGAGGGACGCGTGGGCGTGATTCCTGAGACATCGATCAGCATCGTGCGTGCACGGAGAGTGTTCTTATAAAAGATATCGATGTCTATATAGCTAGGTATAATTCTGCGCAAACTATACAACTGATTGTGAATGCTGCTCGTGCTCAGGTCGACGTCTCGCTCTCGTGCGCCGGGAAAACGGATCCAGCGCTGCGAATCTTGTTCGGCGCCGTTGTCGACTGCGTTGTTCTCAAGACAGCAACTTCGGACGATTTGCAGGCCAACGACATCGCTGCGCCCGTAGTGAGCACAGCACATGCAACAATCTCAGGCTTCACATTGGATTCTGCCAGCCAATTCTCCTTCACGTGCGTGTGCTGTCAATTCGCAATGCTAACTGTCACGTAAACGGCTGCTTTATATTTTTTGCGATGGGTCAGTTACAAGGTCCTGGACCCTCCTCTCACGGGCGAGGACTCGATTCTGCTCTACTGGGGATCAGGACTCACTGCCGTAGAGCTTCTAGCCGAGCTTCGCAATGTGAGCTTTGTCAACGCACAGCTCGTCACCGATCGGCAGCGCGTGCGGAAAGGCGCGGACGTTGCAGGCGAACTCGTTCGCGTCGCTTCGTCCGCGCCCCTGCTCCTGAGCGATTTCGCCAACCTCGGCTTCTCCGACACCTACGCCGTGGTCAACCAGACCACGTACATTGCCAGCAACGTGACTGGCAACGTGACCTTCGCCGCCCGCGCTGTGAGCGTCGGCGAGGGAGCGAGCTTCTCGGTTCAGTATTCTTCCAGCGTCATCGGCGGGGGCGGCTCCGTCCCTGGCACACCGTTGCTCGACGTCGTCGGTCCGTGGAATGCGGATTTTAAATTATAAATTATCATGATCAGAAAGATCTTTGTTATTTGTTTATAACTATCGCTTTTGAGCAGACGTGAGCTCCATGACGTGCGACAAGACGCGCGTCGGAGTCAACAGAAGCATTCAATGCGAAGTCTTCAAGGCAGATGGATCGCCTCAGCTGCGGCGCGATGACTTCAGAGACCCGTATTTCAACCAGATTTCGGAATTGACGGTTGTGACGGCGACTGGGTTGATGTTCCCCTACCAGCCAGCCGTCGTCAACGGGTGAATGAAATTGAAACTCATTTGCATTCTTCCCAGCCCGTTGCTGACATGTTCCAATGTCTTTCAGACCGGCGTTCGAGTTTCGCCTTCAGTGGGCACCCGAGGTCGTGCAAGGGACCGCCGCAGTCATTCCCTTGCGCGTGATTTCTGCAAATGTTCAATGTGCCGCCTTGAGGCGAAATCCGTATGCGCTTGGTGAGTCACGTAGTGCTAGTACTCGTCTTTGGAGATCGTTCTAATTCGTCTATTGGTGTGATTGACGGTCTTTCCGATTCGCAGCAACGTGCCAGGTCATTCCGATCGAAAACAGCGCACCGCTGGAAGTGGCCGACTTGCGGCTCACCTCGACCGATCCTGCGTTGCTGCGTCCGGAAACTCCGGCATTGATCCCAGGCACCAACGGCTCCATCCTCCTTTCCGCTACCGCTCTCGAGGCGACAGCAACAGCGGGCATGCTGGCGTATTGGTCGGAAGAGGTGCGAATCCGATCGCAACAATGTTTAGCTCTCTATAACACGGTGCAAACACTAATGTCGCACGCAGCTCGGGAACGAAACCTTGACGAATGTTACGGTGACGATCGTTGACGCGGCTCTGAACTGTCCCCCGAGGTCGGTTGTAGGTCGCACGGTGGCCTGCAACATTACGCGGACCGGCAATTCCCCGACACTTGAGCTGAGCGATTTCTTCCGCACAGTGTTCATCGTTGGAAGAGGCCAGTCTTTCGTGAATGGGCTTCGGGCCGCACCGGAGCTGGACGGAATCACTTTCAGAGTTACTATCCCTTCGGCTTCACAGCTTGCCACCGCAAGCATCTTTGCGAATGCAACCTTCGCCAATGCAACCGTCGTGTTCGATGGTGACGTTCTCGGAAAGTTTACCTCGAGAGGAAGCCGTATTCAGTTCCTTTCCGCAACGTTCAGCTGCAATAAAACGCGCGCTCGGCTTTTTACCGTCGTTTCCTGCCGCATTGTACCGCAACTCGGACACATGGGCCCAGAGGACGTGTTATTGCCCCCGGAAGAGAATTCTCAACCTCTAATCCAGATTGTCGGCGGCCCTCCTTCCAATCCGAGCCTCGTGCGCATTCCGTGTAGCCTTCATAACGCATTCGGATGACGGCCGCTCGTGGCCGCTCGAAGGTAATCGCCGATTTCAATGCGACCACCCTGGTCACGAACGGGATGATCACCGCCGTCTACCACGAGCTCCTTGGAGGCGGTCGCATTGGTCGCGCGAACGTAACCGTCATCGATGCTGTGGCCCGGTGCAATGCAACTCGCATCGCGGTCAGCGCTATCCTTGAATGCGCGTCGGAGCCCGTACCAGGATCTGGGGCGCTTAGAATCTCGGATGTCGCCTTCTCTGGGTCTTCCGTTCCTGATGGACGGTTCTTTAAGCCACTCGGCGTTCCCATTTTGAGGAGCGGGGCTGTGGTACTTGTTGCTGTCGGCCGAGAACCAGCGCCCGCCGTGCCTCTGGAGGTTGGGTGGACAGAATCGGTCGGAGGCGGCATTCTGATTGAAACGCTGGTAGACGTTGTGGGGGCCAGCGTCAGCTGTCCGGAGCGCGTCCGCGAGGGCGTTGACATCCTATGCGTCTTGAGTCCCGCCCCAGGCGGGCCTGTGCTCGAACTGACGGACCTTCTCCCGGGAGAGGTCCTTCCGGCGGGCTCTGGTGAAGCGCTGCCGCTGGCGCCGCACGAACAGCAGCCCGGAAACGTGTCGCTTGGCATTCTGAACGTCAGCCTCCACCTGGGCGGCGTGAACGTGTCGGTCCGCTACAACTTGAGCATCCATGCCGCGTCGCCAAACATTGCGCAATCTCCCTTCACTGTAGACGTGGTCGCGGCGGTTCTAACCATCAACGCATCGCGTGCCGTCGCCGGTGCACCCGTCGGCGTCACTCTGGTGCGAAAGAGCGGGTCGGAGTCTCTTCTCTCCACAGATTTCGAGGGCCCCTGGTTCCTCAACGCTACCGCTTCCTCTGATGGCAGCCCGCCACAATTATCTGCTCTGGTCCCCCTCGCAGCGACCGGCAACGCCCTCACGTTTTATGTGAAGCCAACAACCGTAGGAGAGGCCCAGCTCCTGTGGGCGAACTACAGTGGCGGCGTGGGCGGCGGCCTCGTCAACGAGGTCAACGTCACTGTCGTTGAGGCGACCGTCGCCTGCGCGCCCCTGCGCGTCGTCATTGGCGCCGCCATCACGTGCAACGTCTCCCGCACGGCAGCATCTCCGGCTCTCGTGGCGTCCGACCTGACGCTCTCTGTGTCGCCGCCGACCGCGGGCGCCGTCGGTCAACTCACTGCTGTCAGCGGCCAGCCGCACCAGTTCGAGTTCACATTCGTTCCTTCCGAGCCCGTTCTCGGCAGCATAAACGTCCGGTACGCACCGCACGTAGATCCGTCAACACAGCACGTAGGCGGCAGCCCGGTGCCGTTCACTTCCCTCAATGCGACTTTGAGCTGCGAAACACTGCGCTTCCTTGTTGGTGCTGGGACGGTCTGTAGCGCAACAAAGCACACCGCGGGTGGCGATCTCTTCCCCGCCGATTTCGTCATGCTGGGCTCGCCTGCGGGAGTTGCAGGCGACATCGGCCTTCACCCGTCCCTGAATGGCTCTCTCTCTTTCAACTTCACCGTGACAACATCGACGGGGCCCAGTGGCGAGAGCCTTCAGGTAATTCGTTGTCACTAGTACGTAGATACTGCAGTGTAATATAATGCATGGAGAGGCGAGTTTCTAGATCTAGACAAGGCTCATAACAGTATACGTACGCGTATGAATATTAACTACGCCCACAGATTCAGTGGCACCCGTCCCTCACGGGGACCGGCGGACTGCCGAATGCGACGGTCGCTGACGTATTATCTGTCACTTTATTTACAGTCAATGCAAGCGTGCACTGTCCGCCCCGCGTCGGCCTGGCGGCCAACTTCTCGTGCGTCCTGGTGCCTCCAACGGGATCTGCTCCGCTCCTCCCGAGCGACTTCGCGGACCTCGGGCGGCTCCTGGCCGCGGACCCGGACGCTGAAGGCACCGGGCGGCCATCTGGGACAAGCATGAACGAGGTCTTCGTCGCGCTCGGCGGAGACGTTGGCGTCGCGTCCCTGCAGCTGTTCGAAGTGGGCGAGTCGTGGCTGCGCCCGCAGTGGAGCGCCTCAGTCGGCGGAGGCTTCGTCCGGCCTGTGCCTGTTGCGGTCGTGGAGGCCGTGATCAGCTGTCCGGAGCGCGTCCGCGACGGAATAGACGTACTATGCGTCTTGAGCCCAACACCTGGCGGACCTCCGCTGGACACGACGGACTTCCTGCCGGGCGAGGTCATGCCAGCGGGCTCTGGCGAAGCGCTGCCGCTGGTGCCGCATGCGCAGCAGCCCGGAAACGTGTCGCTCGGCATTCGGAACGTCAGCCTCCACCTTGGCGGCGTGAACGTGTCGGTCCGTTACAACTCGAGCATCGATTCGGCGTCGCCAGACATTGCACGATCTCCCTTCACTGTGGACGTGGTCGCGGCGGTTCTTTCCACCAATGTCACCCGCGCGGCTGTTGGCGCCCCCGTCGGCGTCACGCTTGCCGGGAAAAGCGGGTCGGAGCCTCTCCTCTCTTCTGACTTCGAAGGCGTTTGGCTCCAGAGCCCGTCTAGTGGCACGGCACCGCCAATCACTTCTTCAGTCTTAATCGCAGCGACCGGCGATGCCCTCAAATTCCTCGTGCACCCCACGTTTCCAGGAGAGCCCGCGCGCGTGTGGGCGAACTACAGTGGCGGCGTGGGCGGCGGCCTCGTCAACGAGGTCAACGTCACTGTCGTTGAGGCGACCGTTGCCTGCGCGCCCCTGCGCGTCGTCATTGGCGCCGCCATCACGTGCAACGTCTCCCGCACGGCAGCATCTCCGGCTCTCGTGGCGTCTGACCTGACGCTCTCTGTGTCGCCGCCGACTGCGGGCACCGTCGGTCAACTCACTGCTGTCAGCGGCCAGCCGCACCAGTTCGAGTTCACATTCGTGCCTTCCGAGCCCGTTCTCGGCATCATAAACGTCCGCTATGCCCCGCTCATAGACGCGTCAACACAGCACGTAGGCGGCAGCCCGGTGCCGTTCACTTCCCTCAACGCGACTCTACATTGCAGTTCACTGCGTCTCCACGTGGGCGCTGCCACCGTCTGCGACGTGGCGAAGCATGGCACGGGTGGGGACCTCTTTCCCGCCGACTTCGTCATGCTGGGATCGCCTGCGGGAGTTGCAGGCGACATCGGCAACCACCCGTCCCTCAATGGTTCCCTCTCTTTCAACTTCACCGCGACGGCCTCGACGGGGCCCAGTGGCGAGAGCCTTCAGGTAATTATATATATAATTCGCTGTCGTTGCGGCGTTATGCCTGGAGAGGAAATTTTCTAGTTCTAGACATGGCCCGTACCAATATTAATTACGCTCTGCAGATCCAGTGGCACCCGTCCCTCACGGGGACCGGTGGACTGCCGCATGCGACGGTTGTGAGCGTGTTATTTAAACCGATTGTTGCCGTCAAAGCGTCCCTGCACTGTCCGCCCCGCGTCGGCCTGGCGGCCAACTTTTCGTGCGTCCTGGTGCCTCCGACGGGATCTGCTCCGCTCCTCCCGAGCGACTTCGCGGACCTCGGGCGCCTCCTGGCCGCGGACCCGGACGCTGAAGGCACCGGGCGGCCATCTGGGACAAGCATGAACGAGGTCTTCATCGCGCTCGGTGGAGGCGTTGGCGTCGCGTCCCTGCAGCTGTTCGAAGTGGGCGAGTCGTGGCTGCGCCCGCAGTGGAGCGCCTCAGTCGGCGGAGGCTTCGTCCGGCCTGTGCCTGTTGCAGTCGTGGAGGCCGTGATCAGCTGTCCGGAGCGCGTCCGCGACGGAATAGACGTACTATGCGCCTTAAGCCCAACACCTGGCGGACCTCCACTGGACACAACGGACTTCCTGCCGGGCGAGGTCATGCCAGCGGGCTCTGGCGAGGCGCTACCGCTGGTGCCGCATGCGCAGCAGCCCGGAAACGTGTCGCTCGGCATTCGGAACGTCAGCCTCCACCTTGGCGGCGTGAACGTGTCGGTCCGTTACAACTCGAGCATCGATTCGGCGTCGCCAGACATTGCACGATCTCCCTTCACTGTGGACGTGGTCGCGGCGGTTCTTTCCACCAATGTCACCCGCGCGGCTGTTGGCGCCCCCGTCGGCGTCACGCTTGCCGGGAAAAGCGGGTCGGAGCCTCTCCTCTCTTCTGACTTCGAAGGCGTTTGGCTCCAGAGCCCGTCTAGTGGCACGGCACCGCCAATCACTTCTTCAGTCTTAATCGCAGCGACCGGCGATGCCCTCAAATTCCTCGTGCACCCCACGCTTCCAGGAGAGCCCGCGCGCGTGTGGGCGAACTACAGTGGCGGCGTGGGCGGCGGCCTCGTCAACGAGGTCAACGTCACTGTCGTTGAGGCGACCGTTGCCTGCGCGCCCCTGCGCGTCGTCATTGGCGCCGCCATCACGTGCAACGTCTCCCGCACGGCAGCATCTCCGGCTCTCGTGGCGTCTGACCTGACGCTCTCTGTGTCGCCGCCGACTGCGGGCGCCGTCGGTCAACTCACTGCTGTCAGCGGCCAGCCGCACCAGTTCGAGTTCACATTCGTGCCTTCCGAGCCCGTTCTCGGCATCATAAACGTCCGCTATGCCCCGCTCATAGACGCGTCAACACAGCACGTAGGCGGCAGCCCGGTGCCGTTCACTTCCCTCAACGCGACTCTACATTGCAGTTCACTGCGTCTCCACGTGGGCGCTGCCACCGTCTGCGACGTGGCGAAGCATGGCACGGGTGGGGACCTCTTTCCCGCCGACTTCGTCATGCTGGGATCGCCTGCGGGAGTTGCAGGCGACATCGGCCCCCACCCGTCCCTCAATGGGTCCCTCTCTTTTACCTTTAATGCGACGGCCCTGACGGGGCCTAGTGGCGAGAGTCTTCAGGTGATTTCTTGCAGCTTTGATTTGCGCTCCGAGCGGCGAGTTCGTAAATATATATGTCGACGGCTCTCATGATTGTGCCCGTGCAGATCCAGTGGCACCATTCCCTAACGTCTACCGGAGGACTACCAAACGCGTCGGTTGTGAGAGTGGTATTTAAAACAATTGTTACCATCAACGCGTCCCTGCACTGCCCGCCCCGCATCGGCCTGACGACGAACTTCTCGTGCGTCCTGGTGCCTCCGACGGGCTCTGCTCCGCTCCTCCCGAGCGACTTCGCGGACCTCGGGCGCCTCCTGGCCGCGGACCCGGACGCCGACGGCACCGGGCGGCCATCTGGGACAAGCATGAACGAGGTCTTCATCGCGCTCGGCGGAGACGTTGGCGTCGCTTCCCTGCAGCTGTTCGATGTGGGCGAGTCGTGGCTGCGCCCGCAGTGGAGCGCCTCAGTCGGCGGGGGCTTCGTCCGGCCTGCTCCCGCCAACGTCATTGGTGCGCGCGCGCGCGCGCGTTAAGCTTAAGCTTGTCGTTTGTACTAAAGCACTTTCGGTGACCTTTCCATCCCGCGCCGCAGGGGCACGTTTGACATGCCCTGCGCGAAACATTTTTGTCGCAGCCACTGTTCGATGCTCCATCACAACGCTCCCCGGCTCTTCAGAAGTTGTTCTCTCTGACATCGACGTGGCTGCTTTCATTCTCCCAGTTTCCAGCGGAAACCCTTACGCCGAACTATCTGCGGTCTACGCTCGAAATGCAAACGGAACTGGCCTTTACGTAGATGTAAAAGGCCTCCGCATCACGGAAGAGCTCACCGACCGCGGCAACAACTTAAAGCTGATTGTGCACTATGCTACACGCGACGCCATCCACAACACGCAAACTCCTTTTATTACAGATGCTCCGCAGCCGTTGCAGGCGAGCTTTATAATTAAGTTCAAGTGAGCTGAGCGCTTCTCATTGATTTACGACCGCGTTTTGCAGGTTCAAGATTCGATGACGATCACGTGGTCCGGCGTCCTTGAGAATGGTGATTGTTCTTGCGCTATATATGTGGCGCCCGCGCGCGAACGATCATGCCTGTACGCGTACAGGGCTTCAAATAGCGGTGATTTTTAATTACCCGGCGCGACGAGAAAGCGACACGAAGCCAGCGACCTTCTATCTAACCGACGACTCCGCGGTCAAATTAGGGACCGGTGGGCCGCGTTTTGCCGCAAAGTGCTTTTTCTACTTTCGAACAAGCTTGCGCAGGAGCGACGGCTTTCTGGTCTGCGCCCGACACGATTGTGTTCTCGATTATGCCCGATTCAACTGTTGTTGGCGGCGACCTTCTTTTCTTCCGCATTCCCATTTACCGCGGTGACACAACAAATGTGGAGCGCTTCCGGGGATTTCTCGAGGTATTAATCGTCCCTTTCTATCTGGCATCCAGTTTACACGTAGCATCGCTTGGTCAATGCACAGGTCGACGTCGACAAATTTACGCCCGTCATTTCGGCCACGTACCCCGAAGTCGTCGCTGTCTGTCGAAAGGCCAAGCTCTTTGTTTTCCCTGTTTCAGGAACCGGCCGCCGGCCTCTTACTTTTCACTGGAGCTGCGACGACGAAACGACATGTCAGTCGCTTGCTGAGCGCGGAGTCTTTGTCAATACAACGCAGAACGACACAATCATTGTACCCGAGGATATTCAGAACGCGCGCAACTACAAGATGTACGTGTACGCGCGGAATTTCTTGGGTGGCAAGTCCAACATCGTTCCCATTACGTACTACAAGTCCGGCCTATTCGTGCGTAATTATTTACATACAGTCTCTCATCCTTTAAAAATTAATGAGAGGCGTTACTGTCTTTTTTCTAAAATGTTGGCGCCAGCCTCCCTTCCTGGAGGTCGACGGCGGCACAACAGTCTTCTCGAAGGCTTCAACTCTGACAACGATCAAAGTCCTCGTGCAGGTTCTCCCTACTCTCGATTCTTGCCTCTGGTTTTCGCTTAATAAAATCGACATTGTTTTACAGCGAACAACCTGCAACAAGGAGCTTGATGATCCTGAAGCATGTGCGGTTTTCTTTCATGCGCAATTCTTGCGAGTAAATATTGATTGCAAGCTGTTGCGCAGTTATAATCCTCCGAGAATTCCAGTGGCTGCGTGCATCGGAGATAGATATTCAGTGGCGTCTTCCAGATTCGGCGTTGCAATTCTTGCCCGACAGTGTCGAGCTAAATCGTCCGACTCTGCTCATAGTGCGCAGCCCGCACTGATTATGCTTTACAGCAGCGCTTGCCTTGGTCATCTGAGATATCAATCGCCTCGCAGCCGAAGAACACGCTACAACCCAACAGCAAATTCCTGATGACTATGACCGCCCGCGATCTGCAGTACCCAGACGCACCGCCGGTACGTGGGAATACTCGCGCGCATTTCCCTGACGTTGCGTCTCGCTCGAAATATAACATTATTTCTGGTCTCAGGCTTCCATCAATGTGACTCTTGTTATTGTCAGCGAGCTACTGGACGCTCGCATCGCCGGCGGGAATCGCGTCGTTTCTCCCACGCGCCCCTTTATTCTGGACGCGAGCCTGAGTCGCGACCCGGACTATGCGGTTTCTAGCGACGAAGGGGGGGTCTCCCTCGTCAGCAGCGTTTTCCAGTACCGATGGGAGCTCCGTAAAACTACGACAGACGCAGCAGCAGCTGCGGTCACCTTGTCAGAGGGGCGCTCCGCCGGGCCAGTCGCGGCGTTTGAATCGAGCGAGCCCATCGTCACCGTCGATCCCGGAAAGCTCGGTCTCGAAGCGGGCACTGCATACACTGCCACACTGAATCTTTATTCTGCGCGGTTCCGACAAGGCGTGCCTGAGGGCGAGGCGACCGACAGCGCGTCTGTCACCATCACCCTCGCCTCGGAGAGCGTCCCATCGGTGTTCATTACGGTCTGCCAGACCGCTTCTGCTGCGATTATTCACTCTCGTAAGCTCTGACATCGTCGCCAGTCGACGTTCCCAGACGATCCGACGCATGCTATCGAAGAGCTTGGCCTTCAGGTAGCTTTTCAGCTTTCCGCTACAGTTCAGATGCGAGCTCTTCCGAACCTGCATCTGCAGGTTCGCTGTGAGGCTTCCGAACCGTTCGAGACCGACAGCACGAGCTCCGCGAACGATCGCGAGCTTGTTTTTGTCTGGTCGAGCGCCGATGACGACGCAACCATAGGCAATATCTCCAGGTTGGATTTCATTTGTTGCTTGCGATGCTTTGTATTATTAATTACACGTCTATTCTCTGCAGACTCGCCGTGCGGACTTCAGCGAACTCTTCGACTCTCATCATCGACAAAAAGCTGCCCTCTGCTTCGTTCATTGTGCTCGACCGCCTTTACCGGTGCTCATGCTGTTCTGTTCAATTCGAGAAGCATCGCTATCTCGCCTTTTATTTAAGTCGAATCGCCTTCAGAGTTCGATGCAGCGTGTATAACAAGGCACAGGGACCCAGAATGAGCGGTAAACCGCAGTCTGCATATGTCTCAGACGATTAAACGGCCGACGCTCGTGCCTCGCAGGCTTCCAAGACACATCAATTCGTTTCATTTCCGGACCGATCCCGGGCGAGTGTACTGTCAGTCCGCCAAAAGGAATTGCTCTTCAGACACAGGTGCGGCAAATGAAAGCAACAACAGCACAGCACTCGCGATAGCCAATGGTATATTAAAATGATCAATGGGACGCAGTTCGTTATCACTTGCTCGAATTGGATGTCCCAATACACATCAGATCCGCTCCTGTACACGCTTCAGGTGCGATTCGAAAACTGTCGGATAAGCATGGCTCTGCACGGCTGACCGAACCGCTTCTAGGTTATCCCGCCTGCAAGCCGGCCCGGCGTGTTTGTGACGCAGAGCCAACCGAACTCCGCACCGGTTGTGCGCGCCGTGCTTCCTCGCGGGAAGGGCGAAGAACGCATTGTGAACCTAGTCATCGTCGTCAAGGATGCGTTCAACGCATCGACCTGTAAGATCAATCCCCTGTAGAGTAGGGCTCAAATTATTTGCAACTGAAAGAAATGCGCGACAGCTTATTACTTGAACGCAACTTCCGATTTGGAGACGAGCCTGGAAAATCTCGACCGAGAGCGGCTGAAATCTTCGGTGCTTGACATCCTCGGAATCGGATCCAGATCTCTTGCGGTTACCGACGGCGATGGCGACCTGGAGGCCTCGCTTGCGACCATTGGCAACACCGCTGTGACGATCTCCGGTATTTGAACTTGAAAACCACCCTCGAGCTCGCTTGCTCCAGGTCTAACGCATTATCGTAGACATTTTGGATAGTTATGTCGGGCCAGGCACAGACACAGCCTATCAATCGGTCTCGCATCTAGACCGAAACCCAGAAGCTACTAGGTGCGACTTGGCGTAATCGTCTTATTTGTTAAGACTCCAACAACAGCCGGGCTTATAACTCTTCTTGCAATTGCAGGAGAATTGCGGAAGCGCTGGCACCGATGCTCAAGGTCATCACCTGTGCGCCGTAAGAATTTGCTAGAGCTTGCACGTCCACGTAAATCGGCAGCGCTCTAACTTTATAATTATTGATTACCGTTTCTCTATACAGCCGTCGGGTCCAACACGCGCTCGTCAAAGTTCCAGCTTGTTCAGGCCGCTTCAGTCGGCACTGCGCTAACCCGTGTCGTCACCCGGTTTGTCGCGCCTTTCTTCTTCGCCATATATATAATTACTCGTCTAATTCTCAAATGCGTCCTTGCCCGCGTCGCGTGCACATTCAGCACTGGTGCATCGGAGCTCCAAACTGCACTGGCGGACGCGATGCACTCGCTGTACAGCGCACTGAAATCTTGCGACGATGTCGCGGACGTTAGCGAGCTCGTCATCGCAGGAGCGGGTTCGCATGCGCCAATGCGATATTCGTGCACGTGTCGGCTTCCTGTGCTCACGAGAGAGCTTCGCAGACACTTTCCTCGGCTCGTCGTGGTGGCTTGCTGAGAATGCGAACGGGACGGACACTTCGCAGTTCGCCGACTCTGTTATGCGCATGTTCAAAACCTTCGCTTCCTTGTCTGTCCAATGCGGGACGTGCGGGGCGAACCCGTCCGTCAGCTCCGGGCTTCGCGTCGCCGTCTTCACCGGCCAAGTCTGCCACAGCCAGGAGGGCCAGGGAGACTTCGACGTCGGCGGGTCCGGCAAAGAGACTGCGGGCCTCGTCGTCCCCTCCGCGCTGCAGAAGCTTTCGAGTTCGTTGAACGGCACGGAGGGTACGCAACTCACGGTCTACGTGTACCCCCGCGGGCCATACCCCGAAGCCACGGCTGGACCTATCAACGGGACAAACACCTACGTAAAGTAGTGCGTCACGATCCCCTGATTATGAGCCAATGCAGACCTTGGGCGAGCTCTGAATCCTGGCTCGCGATTGCAGCAACGTGTCCAGCTACGTCATGGAGGTTGAAGTCCAGGGTCTCAAAGTCTCCAATCTAACGGAGCCCATGACGGTTCGGCTCTATTTCTCTTTCTTTGGCTCTATATGTATTTCTTGATCTGGCGTGGGTGTCTCGCTTATTACTTGCGAGTGCAGTTCCAAATCCCCCTTCGCATGCCCAACGGAGAGATCATGAATGCAAAGCAGAAGCTCGAACTTATCTACTACGACAAGATCAACAAAGTGTGGATTAACTGGTCTGCAGCTATTTTGCTCTGTAATCCACGAGAGAAACAGAACAGATGACAATCTTTGTCACGCGCAGCGGAAATGTCTCGACGATTCTGGACAAGGCAGTTATCACTGCAGTTGCTTCCTGTAATCATCTCACGCCGTTTGCAAGTGCGCAATATTCGATCAGGATTTGCAAGCTTATATTCAAGCTTAAGAGCGCTTCGGATTTTCCTGGCGAGCTCACAATGTGCGCCACAGTTGGTGTGGGGGAGGTGATCACCCAGAAAGCAGCCACAGACGCGCAATCGCAAGGTTCCCTCTACAACTGGCAGACGTCGAAGTCAGATAAAGAGGGCTCAAGTGCTGGAGTCAATCCAGCGGCAGTGGCTGTCCCGGTGGCAGTTGGGGCTGTTGCGGTCGCACTGCTTGCCGCAGCCATCATCTACGTGAAGCACCGGGGGCAGGCGATGAATGCCCCCTTGTCTCAGCTACGTAGCTCCATGGGACGCGTTGAAGTTGCGACGATCGGCTCTGATCACTACGTGATCCGTCGAAATGGCAAGAAGATCGGGACGGTTCCGCAGATACAGCACTCGTTCGAGATCACCGATGTGGACTTGGACTCGAACGCCGTCCTCGAAGTCTACGCTGTGAACGGGAGCGGCCTCTCTGGCCCCCCGTCGTACCCCCTCTCCGTTGGATTGGCCTCGGACGCCGGCGCGGGGATTCACCTGACCGCGCGGCCGACGCGAGTCAATGGATGCAGCGCAAAGCTGCTATGGAGCACCCCCACGCAGGCTTCCAAGATTTGGTCGAGGTGCTTTGATCGATTTCTGCGCTGATTGCGCAAGCCTGAAGCGGAGCTGAAGTCCACTTGCGCTCTGCAGGTTCGAAATCTTTATGAACGGGAATCGCATAGCTGCGGCTCCGGTCGGCAAGCGGGGCTCTGCGCTCAACACGTTCTCAGTCCACAGCGTCCCGCCCATCGCCACCTTCCAGGCAAACTAGCCTATTCGTGCTCTTGCGCGGCCCTTCCAATTGTTCTGACCGGGTTTCCGGATCCGCGCCAGGTGATGGCGTTCTCGTCTCGCGATCGCTCCGGTTCGCCGCCAGTCGCCGCGAGCCGCGAGGTAGCGCTGCAGCCCTACGAACACGAGGCGGAGAACGACAAGGGCACCGACGAGGCCCCCAGCGCGGCGGCCCCCGGCAACCTGGAGCTGCGGCTGAGCAAGGTCGTGCGGGAACGGCAGGATCCTAGCTGCAAGCAGGCCTCATGCCTCCTTACGTGGAAAGCCCCCTCACGCCAGCTTTGGCAAAGGCCTGCAGATGATCTTGAACGGGGTTACAGTACCATCGCATCGCTCCGGCCTGATCAGCCCACGGCCGTGAATATGACCGCGCCTGTCTTGGAGGGAGTTGCCCGCACGTCGAAGGCACCCACGAACCTGCAGCTCACAGATGTCGCGTCCGGTTTGAGCTTGCTCGGCGGCACATGTACAACGGGCACGCTCTCGTGGTCGCTGCCGACGACGGGCGCCCCTCTCGCGCACCGGGTGCTGCGCGACGGCGTCGAGATTGCGACTGTGCCGGGAACGCAGACGTCCCTCGGCGTGTCGGACCTGGCAAAGGGCTCGGTCTCGACATTCGTCGTGGTGGCGACCTGCGACACCGGCGCCGGCGGGGCCGAGTCGAAGCCGCTGATTGCTGGCATCCCTCGGGACCCGAACAGCGGCATTACCCTCACGGCGGTGCCCGCCGTGTCGAACAGCTCGGGATCGTCGACATCAGCGTTGCTGTCGTGGAACGCGTGCACGCCCTCTGCATCCGATGCTGTGACCTCGTACAAGGTGCTGGTGAATGGCAAGGTTGCGGCCGTTGCGAAGCTGCCGCCGTCAGGCATCCCGATGAACAGCTGGAACGTGAGGAGCTTGCCGCCGGGTGCGGTCGTAGAAGTCGCGGCGGTGTTCGCCTCGGGCGCCACGCTGTCGAGCACTCCTGTGCCCATCTCGAGCTCGGCGGGCAGCGCTAGCAACGGCATGCCTGGCGCCGGGGCCGCCCGCACGCCGCCCTTAATTCACACGTATACTCTGTGACGTATTTAACGCTAGTTAAAATTACCGTTACTTATTAGAACAAAATAAAAGCTACCTTTAGCTATTGGGCTACAGAGAGTCATATATGTATACAACTATATTGTCCGGATCTCCGTTCCGAGTGTGACTCGCAATCTGAGCGCATGATGTGCGTACAAACGATCTGTGTGCATCGGTACGGTGCGCGCCCTGTGCGCTGCGGGGCGCTTCGAGGACTCCGGGGGGCTGCGTCGCGGTTACCATTCCGGGTGGCAGCGGAGTGCCTTTAATTTAGCTCCGGAGGCTGTGTCACTGTACATGTTCAGATCTAGAATCGCACGGATTGCAGATAATCACGGCTGGCCACGGTGGCGCCGGCCCAATGCATATGCATGTGCTGCACGGTCGTGGAGGCAGGCCCTGGCAGGGTGCACTTGCAATTAATTATTGCGACGTCGACTCTCCACGCCTTCGGCACCCCGGCCCTGGCCCCCTTCCCATCCCCCCCCCCCCCCCCCCCCCCCCGCCCCCTCCCCCCTTGAGCTTGCTCGGCGGCACATGTACAACGGGCACGCTCTCGTGGTCGCTGCCGACGACGGGCGCCCCTCTCGCGCACCGGGTGCTGCGCGACGGCGTCGAGATTGCGACTGTGCCGGGAACGCAGACGTCCCTCGGCGTGTCGGACCTGGCAAAGGGCTCGGTCTCGACATTCGTCGTGGTGGCGACCTGCGACACCGGCGCCGGCGGGGCCGAGTCGAAGCCGCTGATTGCTGGCATCCCTCGGGACCCGAACAGCGGCATTACCCTCACGGCGGTGCCCGCCGTGTCGAACAGCTCGGGATCGTCGACATCAGCGTTGCTGTCGTGGAACGCGTGCACGCCCTCTGCATCCGATGCTGTGACCTCGTACAAGGTGCTGGTGAATGGCAAGGTTGCGGCCGTTGCGAAGCTGCCGCCGTCAGGCATCCCGATGAACAGCTGGAACGTGAGGAGCTTGCCGCCGGGTGCGGTCGTAGAAGTCGCGGCGGTGTTCGCCTCGGGCGCCACGCTGTCGAGCACTCCTGTGCCCATCTCGAGCTCGGCGGGCAGCGCTAGCAACGGCATGCCTGGCGCCGGGGCCGCCCGCACGCCGCCCTTAATTCACACGTATACTCTGTGACGTATTTAACGCTAGTTAAAATTACCGTTACTTATTAGAACAAAATAAAAGCTACCTTTAGCTATTGGGCTACAGAGAGTCATATATGTATACAACTATATTGTCCGGATCTCCGTTCCGAGTGTGACTCGCAATCTGAGCGCATGATGTGCGTACAAACGATCTGTGTGCATCGGTACGGTGCGCGCCCTGTGCGCTGCGGGGCGCTTCGAGGACTCCGGGGGGCTGCGTCGCGGTTACCATTCCGGGTGGCAGCGGAGTGCCTTTAATTTAGCTCCGGAGGCTGTGTCACTGTACATGTTCAGATCTAGAATCGCACGGATTGCAGATAATCACGGCTGGCCACGGGTGGCGCCGGCCCAATGCATATGCATGTGCTGCACGGTCGTGGAGGCAGGCCCTGGCAGGGTGCACTTGCAATTAATTATTGCGACGTCGACTCTCCACGCCTTCGGCACCCCGGCCCCTGGCCCCCTTCCCATCCCCCCCCCCCCCCCCCCCCCGCCCCAATAGCTACCCCTAACCCCTTCCCCCTCTCCCTCCCCGCTCTCCTCCATCCCCTCTCCCCGCTTCGCAGGGAGCCCGACCAAGGAGTCGGGGGCCTCCAGGGAATCACTTCGTATAATGATGCATATGATACGCGGCTACCGCTCGGCTCTGCAACCTACTAGCCTAGTAGTAGAGTACAAGGGGACTCAGTGCCGGGGCAGGAGCCCAAGGGCTCAACGTCTGGGGGCGAAGGAAGGCATCGTTTTCCTATCATTCATCGAAGAATTCGTATCCGTGCTTGACGCGGGCCGAGGGGAGGGCACCGGCCGCCGCCGCGAGCGCTACCTTCTTGTAGTCACGGTCGTGATATTGATTTGACGTGCTTGAGAACCCGAGGCGGATCTGCGAGCACGGCACGCTCAAACAAGCACGAGGTCGGGTCCGGAGTCTCTAGATTTCTCACGAGCGGACCTCGAACTTTTCCACTGGGCAGCTGGCAAAGGCAGAGAGGCTATCCAGCTTGCGGATACCGTCCTGATCAACGTGAATCTTGAGGACGAGGCGTCGGATGCGGAGCGCGGAGGCGGCGAGCAAGGCCGCAGCGTCCGCGAGGCCGTCCCGCGCCCCCGGATCTGAGAGGTCGACGTCGGCCTCCAATCGAAGGGACAGCTGCAGGCGCCCGTCGGCAGCAAGGGCCAGCGGGACGAGCAGCGTGGGCCAGCGGGATGAGCGGCCGCGGCATGCGCAGCGATTCGTGTTGGCCTGCCGTTATAATTACCGTACGCAAGTGCAATACCGTAACGTTAGTATGTATCCATAGTAATTGTAAATTAAAGGCACCGATGCTCAGCTCGAGATCGGTGAAGGAGGAGGAACGGTCACCGGCTCCAGGGCCGCCACGAGGCCTTGGACCAGCGCCAGCTCGCCGTTGACGTTGCCGTCGATTTCCAGCGGCCCAACGCTGCGCAGCGCCGGGCAGGACCGTCGGACCCCAGAGCCTCCAGGTCCGCCCTCGTCTCGTCCGCTGCAAGCTGAAGACCCTCGTGCGAGCAGGCGGGAGAGGCTTCATGAGCATTGAGGACGGCGCGCATCTCCACAGGTCCCATAACCATCTGAAGAGACCAGCGTATACGTAAGCTCGTGCGCGCGAAGGGTCGCGGACCTAGGGCGAGCGGTGAGCGGACCGAGAAAGAGCTCCGGAGGCGTTCGAGGGCGACGAGGCGCGGGAGGGCGCGGAGGGCGGCCCCCGAGAGCCTGCTGCCAGCGCCGTGCATGAAGTGGAGCTGCCGCTTAATTTATAAGTCAAGAGACAGGCGAAGCGCGATATCGATGAACATCGCGAGGAATATTAATACTATGATATAGACTTGAATATAACGCACTCTTTGAGAGTGAGCGCGACGGGGCTGGAAGCGAGGGCTTCGATGAGGGGCGAAGGGCCCAACGGCGCACGTCCAGAGGTCCACACGCCAAGATACTCGAGGGATGCGAGTCTGGCAACGCCCACGGCATCGCCGTAATCCCGCAGAGACAGCTCCAGCTGCAAAAACAGAGGAGAGGCATCAGCGCAGGGAATTACAGAAATTTGAAGCTTCGAAAGTCGTGTCCCGGACCCGCTTGAGATTCGGGAGACTCTGAGCGAGGGTGGTCACGACTCCCCGATCGATATCGGGGGAGCAGCCGTCCGTTTCGAAGAGAGACAGGCTCTCCAGCCCCGAAAAGGGGTGTAGGCGGTTCTCGAGATCGAGGGGGAAGCGGGCATCGTCGCAGGGGTACCCCCATGTTCCCGATCGCGTACCTGAGGGGTACGTAGCTCGGGGCAGGCGGCGGTTCGAGCTTCCCGAGGGGCAAGGGCGCTAAGCAGCCTCCCGAAGAAGCTGTCGCACTCGACAAAGACGTCGCTGAGGCCGCCGCTCGCCGCCATGCACGCCGTGATGAACGGCATAAGTCCAGCAGCTTTGAACCGCAAATTTTAAATACTGCATATATATATCATGATCAACACTGCTCCACCGCCCCGCCCCCGCCCCCCAGCTCCCGCGCCCCGCCCCCGCCCCCCAGCTCCAGCACCCCGCCCCCGCCCTCCGGCTCCAGCGCCCCGCCCTCGCCCTCCGGCTCCAGCGCCCCGCCCCGCCTCCGGCTCTAGCGCCCCGCCCGCCCTCCGGCTCCAGCGCCCCGCCCCCGCCCTCCCGCCCCAGCGCCCCGCCCCGCCCTCCTGCTCCAGCGCCCCACCCCACCCTCCGGCTTCCCCCTCCCTCCCCTCCTTTTTCACAGGACCAAGGACACCAACGCCTCAGGCCCTCCTAAAGCCGCAGATCGATAGCTCACAGCTAGGATAAGATAGCAGGACGCCTTCCCTCTATGCCGCAGAGCCTCAGAGCTAGCCTAGGTGCCCCCCCATGTCGACGTTAACGACGGGGCGGCGGTTGTTGTCATTAACATGAACATTGCCCGGTTGGGCTTTTGCAAAAAAAATCATGATCAACACTGATCACGTGCACTGAGCAGTGCATGGCATTCCTCACCTTCACGCTAAGCGACGCGCCCGGGGCCAGGCGAATCCACTCCCGCGGTCGGCCGGCGGCGACTGCAGCTGCGCCAGCTGCAGCTGCAGGCCTAGGCTCGTCCTCCTGACAGCGGACACGGACCAACTGGGCCGCGAGCTCGTCTAAAGCCTCTGCATTACGCGGGAATGCATATGGCCATAATTCGATGTCCAGCCGCCGCCAGACGACTGCCCCGGCCGCTTCGTGCCAGCGACGGCAGACCCGACGCGCGACCGCCGCGGCTCGGAAGCCGCCGGGCCGCTGCTCTCGAGGATTTGAGAGACAAGCACGTCGGGCAGCTGATCGAACGGCGGCGCGCGATCGCTCGCCGAGTTCCCCATGACAACCGCCGGGGCGCCGCGCGCCGCGGCCGCCGCGCGCGCGGTTAGGCGCAGCTAGCGCTAGCGCTGCGGTTAGGAATTTTATCGATCGAGAAGCTGTAGCTTCTTATAACGGAACCTCCGACATCTCTCTTAGCTGCGGATCTCCCTCGCAGCTGCCGATCGCAGCCGGCGAAGTGGTGCCGGGGGGGTACCGGTGCGGTTGGCGAGGCATCCAGCTGGAGCTCGCACACAAAACGAGGCGCGCTCTTTCCGGAATCACGCGCGGGGACGAGGTTTTGAATCTTCACGCCGGTGTCGCGGCGGGAGCGCCATGATGCCGGCGCCCTCGGTGCTCTCCGATGTGCTGTCCGATGCGGGCTCGGAGGCGGGCCTGTTCGCGGGGCAGCTACGCAGCACGTCGAGCAACCGGGTCGAGGACGAGCCGAAGGAGCTCGGGGCCCGGGACGCGCTGGTCCGCCTGATCAAGCTCGTGCGGCCCGAGGCGCACCTCATCTGCCTTGGCACGGTGCGCATGCACGCCGCTCGCGCGCTTCGCGGCGCGGTCCGCCCGGAGCGCCCCTGACGCGCCCGGGACAGCTCGGCGCGATGTGCGCGAGCGCCGCTGTCCTGTGCATCCCCAACCTCGCGGGCAAGTGCGTACGCGCCGCTTGCGCTTGCGGGGCGCGCAAACGAGGCGCCGGGCGCGGGCCGACCGCGCGGCGCGCCTTGCATGCATGCAGGATCATCGACGGGATGTCGGTGAGCGCGGGGAGCGAGGAGGCCGGGCGCACGGACTGGTACCTCCTCCTCATCCTCTGCGTCGGCGCGGCGCTGGCGCTCGCCTCCTGGCTGGAGACCTTCTGTTTCATCTTCGCCTCCTCCCGCTTCGCCGCGCGCCTCCGCAAGCAGGCGCGGGCG
Source organism: Cyanophora paradoxa (assembly GCA_004431415.1). Classification (NCBI taxonomy): domain Eukaryota; class Glaucocystophyceae; order Cyanophorales; family Cyanophoraceae; genus Cyanophora; species Cyanophora paradoxa. The sequence goes on from QPMI01000160.1 coordinate 155,848, forward strand.
CCCGCCCGCCTCGCCCCCTCCTCTTCCTCCGCGCGCGCGCGCCCGCCCACTCTCGATCGCAGGTCTTCGCGAACGTCCTGAGGCAGGAGGTCGCTTTCTTCGACGCGGCGCGCACGGGCGAGCCCCCCTAACCCCCCCCCCTTCGTCCCCCCCCCACAATCTGAAGCGTACCCCCCCAGGCGAGCTGCTCTCGCGGCTGGCGTCGGACACGAACGACGTGCGCGTCGCGGCGACGAACAGCGTCGCCTCCATCCTCCGCCACGGCGCCCAGGTGCGTGCTATAAGCTTTAAGCTATAAGCTATAAGCTGTATTAGCTAGTATAGCTTATAAGCTGGGGCGTTGTAATTAACTGCTTTGGTGCTCTTCCCGGAGCGTAGCCTAGCGCCGGCGTCGTGTTTTGCCGCTTAGAGCCTAGAGCCTGCCTAGAGCCTGGCTCGGGCTTTACAGCGCCCCCGATCCTCCGCCACGGCGCCCAGGTGCATGCGGCGCCCGGACCCCCCGAGAGGCCCGGCCTGGCAGGTCTAGCAGGCGATGCTATGGTATCGTAACGTAGTCTCGTCCGCCCCCCCCCCCCCCCCCCCCCCTCCTCCTCCTTCTCCCCCCTCCTCCCAGGTGCATGCGGCGCCTGGGGCCCCAGAAGGCCCGCGGCCGGCCCGGCAGGCCTAGCAGGCGATCCTGCGGTGCCGCTTACGTAGTCTCCTCCTCCTCCTCCTCCTCCGCCCGGGCTGCTCTCATGGTGCCGCTAACGTCCTCCCCTCCCCCCCTCCCCCCCCCCCCCCCCCAGGTGCTGGGCGGGCTGGCGCTGCTGGCGGCGATCTCGTGGCGCCTCACGGTGGGGCTCCTCCTCGTCGTGCCCCCCGTCTCCGTCCTTGCCGTCCTCTACATGAGCAAGGTCAGCCCCCCAAGCACCCCTCCACTGCTCTGGCCCCCCCTCTCTCTCCTGCCCCCCCTCCCGCTCCCCACTATCTATCTGTCTAGCTCCTTCCCGAACGCCCCTCCTCCCTCCCCGTACCCCTCCCCTCCCCTCCCCTGCCCATGTGAACCCCCGCCCCCTCCTTTCCCCCTTTTCCTTCCGCCTACACTCTCCCTCCTCCTTCCCCCTCCTCCCCCTCCCCTGCCCCCCGGGCCCTCCCCGCCTCCCCCACCCCCCACCCACTTCCCCCCCCCCCCCCGCATCTAGATGTAGCATCTGACCCCGGTCTGATCTGATCTGATCTGAGCCTCCCCCGCGCAGGTGATGCACGCGCTGGGGTCCGGCGAGTCGGCCGCCGTCGCCGCCACCGCCGCCGTCGCCGACGAGGCCCTCTCCTCCATCAGGTGGCCCCCGCCCCCTCCCCCCCCCCGTCCTGAAGAAGAAGGAGCCTGGAAGCCTAGCCAGTAGCCCCCGCCCCTCCCTCCCCGCCCCGCCCCGCCCGCCCCGCCCCGCCCGCCCCGCCCCGCCCCGCCCGCCGCCCCGCCCCGCCCCAAGGAACGAGAGCTTAGCGCGTCCCGCCAAGAGCCTAGCCATAGAGCCTCGCCGCCGGGGGCCAGCCTAGCTCAGGTGGCCCCCTCCCCGCCCCGAAGAAGAAGAAGGAGGAGCCTGGAAGCCTAGCCCCCGCCCCGCCCTGAGCCCGGAAGGGTCTAGGGCCCACCTTTAGCTGGCCGCCAGACCTCTACACTCCTACCTCTTAGGCCTTCTCCTGCCGGCCTAGCTGGCTGCTAGACCTCTTCCCAGGCCCAACTTCTTTTAGGGCCTCTTGGGCCTTCTCCTACCGGCCTAGCCCTCTGTCGGGCCTAGGGGCCCTGACCCGCCCCGCCCTCTGTCTATCTACCTACCTGCGCTCTTCCCGTCCCCCCCTCAGCTTCGCTCGCCGGCAGGACGGTAGCTGGCGTTCTGCCGGGAGGGTCTAGGGCCCACCTCTAGCTGGCTGCTAGACCTCCTAAACTGCTGGCTGCCAGGCCCGGCTTCTTCTAGGGCCTCTTAGGCCTTCTCCTACCGGACTAGCCCTCGCCGCTTCGGGCCCCTCAGCTTCGCTCGCCGGCAGGACGGTAAAGGCGTTCTGCCGGGAGGGTCTAGGGCCCACCTCTAGCTGGCTGCTAGACCTCCTAAACTGCTGGCTGCCAGGCCCGGCTTCTTCTAGGGCCTCTTAGGCCTTCTCCTACCGGACTAGCCCTCGCCGCTTCGGGCCCCTCAGCTTCGCTCGCCGGCAGGACGGTAGCTGGCGTTCTGCCGGGAGGGTCTAGGGCCCACCTCTAGCTGGCTGCTAGACCTCCTAAACTGCTAGCTGCCAGGCCCAGCTTCTTCTAGGGCCTCTTAGACCTTCTCCTACCGGCCTAGCCAGAGCTCTGTCGGGCCTAGGGGCCCTGACCCGCCCCGCCTCGCCCTCTATCTACCCACCCCGCGCTCTTCCCATCCCGCCCTCAGCCTCGCTCGCCGGCAGGACCGTGAAGGCGTTCTGCCGGGAGGCGAGCGAGGCGGGGCGCTACGGGCGGGTCGTCGACGAGGCCCTCGGCCTGGGCCGCCGCGTCGCCTTCGGCTGGGCGTGCGTGGCGCCCCTTGGGCTTACTTGAGCTTATATTGGAGCTTAGACTTATATTGGAGCTTATATTGGAGCTTAGACCTCCATTGGAGCTCAGACTTCGGCTAGATTCTATTGTGTTTGGGCCGCCGCGCCGCCTTTCGGCTGGGCGTGCGTGGCGCCCCTCGGACAGACTTGAGCTTATATTGGAGCTTAGACTTATATTGGAGCTTATATTGGAGCTTATATTGGAGCTTATATTGGAGCTTATATTGGAGCTTATATTGGAGCTTATATTGGAGCTTACATTGGAGCTTAGACTTATATTGGAGCTTATATTGGAGCTTAGACTTCGGCTAGATTCTATTGTGTTTAGGCCTGCTGGGCGTGCGCCCCGCCCCGCGCGGGCCGCTTAGGCCTCGCTTCTCCTGCCTTGTCCTACCTGGGCTATTCCTTATGAGAGCTTATGAGCTTGGGAACGCTAAGGCCGCCTCCTAGTCCCTTAGGCCGCCGCTACGCTTCGCCTGCCCTGTCTTACGCCGGCCCATCAAACGCGCCCAGGGGGTACGACGCGGCGGTCTCGTTCGCGGCGGCGGCGGCGGCGGCGGCGCTGCTCTGGTACGGCACCGCCCTCGTCCGCGGCGGCACGTGCGCGCGATTTGTCTACCCCCCCGCCCTTCACCCCCCCCCCGCCCACTGTACCCTCCCCCCCCGCAGGATGACGCCGGGGCAGCTCTCCGCCTACTTCCTCTACGGTACCCCCACTCCCCACCTCCCTCCACCTCTACCCCCCTCTAACTTTTCCCCCCCAGGGGTATTCACGGCGGTGTCGCTGGCGCTGGCGGCGCGGGCGCTGACGGAGCTGCTCCGCGGCGTCGGCTCCGCCGCCCGCGTCCTCCTCGTCCGTCATTTCAATTGCCCCTACCCCCCACCCCTCCCCCCTAGCCACCCCCCCCCCCCCTAGTTTTGAATATCCCCGCCCCTCACATAGAGCTCCGCCACATGACACATGAGCCGCTCGACGCCTGCCTGCCCCGGCTGTTCTAACTCGCTAGCTAGCTAGCTAGCTAGCGCTGAGCCCCTCCCAACTAACTAAGACTACGTTTCGGGCAGCTTCTGGAGCGGGAGCCCCGGCTCGCCGTTGAGGGCGCCGGCGAGGTGCCCGCCCCCCCCCCCCCCCCCCCCCCCCTTTCCTTAGGGACCGCCTTTCCTGGGGCGGCGCCCCCCCTTAGAGAGGGAGCCCGCCCCGCCCCCTCCCCCTCCCCATCTCGCCCCGTCGCCCCTATCCGGCGCCGGGGGTACACCACCACCGCTCCCCTCTTCCTTAGCGCGACGGCCCGAGCTTATCTTGGGGCACCCAGCGCCCCGCCTCCCACCTTTGAGCCTCCCGGGGCGCAGGTACCCCCCCGCCCCGAGGGCCGCGTCCTCTTCGACCGCCTCTCCTTCCGGTACCCCGCCCGCCCCGACGTCGAGGTCCTCAGGTGAGCCCGAGGCTTCTTCCCCTCCTTTTTTCGCTTGCTTTTTACCCCCCCCCCCCAACCCAGTGACGTCACGCTGGAGCTGGAGCCGTCGCGAGTGACGGCGCTGGTGGGGCCCTCCGGCGGCGGGTGCGGGCGGCCCAATCTTAGGACGACGGACAGAAAGAGAGATAGGGTGGGCGACTGACTCCGGGGGGACGGGGTACAGGAAGAGCACGCTGGTGGCGATGTTGCTGCGCCAGGTGCGCCCCGAGGGGGTACACGAAGCACGTTGCTGGGGGAAGCTGCCCATCGCCCTGCCTACCTCGCTTTCCCAATCGTCTGACGCGGGCCCTTAGGGGGGGGGGAGAGAGTTAAAAAAAAAGGGGGGGGAAGAGGTAGATCTAGAGGGCCGGCGCGCGATCTTGCCCCGCCCCGCCCGCACTCCCGCCTGTCCGCCCCCCGCGCCTGACGCGGGGGCCGGGGGCCGGGGCGGCAGTACGACCCCGCGGCGGGGCGCGTGCTGATCGACGGCTGCGACGCGCGCCGACTGGACCCCCTCGTGAGCCCCGCCCGCCCCGCCCCCCCCCCGCCCGCGCTCCTTAGATCCCGGCCCGGCGACCTTAGATCCTGAGATCCTTATACCTATCCTTAGATCCTGGCCCGTCCTTAGACCTATACTCCTTAGATCTCCGACCCCCTCGTGCGCCCCGCCCGCCCCGCGGAGACGGGTTTGGCGAAACAAAGCGGAGGGTAGGGACCGGAGCAGAGATATAAGGGCTAAGGACCTTAAGGGTTTCTATCCTTAAACCTTAGAAGGTCCTTAGACCAATGCTTAGATCTCCGACCCTCTCGTGCGCCCCCCCCCCGCCCCGCGCCCGCGCCCCCGCCCGGCCGGCGGTTAGGAAGGGTCAAGGCATAGGAGTATTAAGCATAGGAGTTCGGGCTCAGACATCGGGCCCCGGCGCCCGGCTCGAGCGGCCGCGGGATCTCTATTTTTACGTACCCCCCATCGCGCAGTTCCACCACCAGCACGTCGGCGTCGTCTCCCAGGAGCCCGTCCTGGCGCGCGCGTACCCCCCTCTTCTTTCGCCCCCCCCCCCTTCCGAGGCTGACTCTACTCTGGCCCCCGCAGTTCGCGATGAGCGTGGAGGAGAACATCCGATACGGCACGCACCGGCCCGTCACCTTCGCCGACGTCCGTACCCCCCGCCCCGGCCCTCCCCCCCCCCTCCCCTCCCATCCCCCTCGTTGAATCCTCTAGGCCCCTTCCCCTTCCCCTACTCCCCCTCAACTCCTTCCCGCCCCCGCCCCCCCCTCCTCTCCCCGCGCCCTAGTTGACACCTCTAGGCCGCTTCCTCTCTATCTCTTCCGCCCCCCCCCCCCCCCGTCCTCAACTCCTCCCCCCCCAACTCCTCCCCCCTTCGCAGGTGGAGCGGGCGGCGCGGATGGCGAACGCGCACGACTTCATCTCCGCATTCCCAGAGGGTACCCCCCGCTCCCCCGCTCCCCCCCCCTTCCTGGACTGACTCCGCCCCTCCCCCCCCCCCCCCCCCCCCCCAGGGTACGACACGGTGGTGGGCGAGCGGGGCGTGCAGCTCTCGGGGGGGCAGAAGCAGCGGATCGCCATTGCGCGGGCCGTCCTCATGGACCCCCGCATCCTCGTCCTCGACGAGGCGCGTACCCCCCGGGGCTCTAATCCGATCCGGTCCGATCGAATCTGAGAATAAGCGCTGGAGCGCCCTAGATTCTCCTCAGCCCTGCGTTCCTCCCCCCCTCTCCCTGCTTCTGACCTCCCCGGGGGTACAGGCGACCTCGGCGCTGGACTCCGAGTCAGAGGCGGCCGTCCAGACGGCCCTCGGGCGCCTCATGGCCAACCGAACCGTCCTCGTCGTGCGCACCGTACCCCCCCTTTCGAAATTTCGAATTCGAATTTTCAAATTTGAATTTGAATTTTGGCGCCAGATCGCGCACCGGCTCTCGACGGTGCGGCACGCGCACCTCGTGGCGGTCGTCTCGCGGGGCCGCGTCGTGGAGAGGGGTACGCACGACGAGCTCGCGGCCCGCCCGCGCGGCCTCTACCGCCGCCTCGTCCGCCGCCAGCTCGCCGCCGGCTCGGACCTCTCCCTGCCTTCGGCCGAGCCGCCCCGCGGGCCCTCGCCCGCCGTCCTCGCCGCCCCGCGCCTCGCCGGCGCCGGGGGCGGCCTGCTCGCCCCGCCCGACCTCAGCGAGGCCGGCGAGTCACACAGCGAAGAGGAGGGCGGGGGGGAGGAGGAGGAGGCGGGGGCGGGGGCGGAGGCAGGGGCGGAAGCGGACGGGAGGGCCGCTGGGCCCAAGGCACCCGCCGCCGCGTAGCGCGCGCAGAGGACAGTTGCATTGTCTCTCTTGTTCATGATCAGTAATTTAAATGGTTTCGCGCGCCTTTTTTTCTTCGGGTGTTGGGGGGGGGGGAGGGGGGGGAGAGAGAAACTCATTTCGACCGAAATCTAGATCGAAAGATTGAGCTAGCTAGGTAGTCCCGTCCCGAGGTAGACGTCTGCGCGCCGCTGCCGCCCTCGCGGATCATTAAACTATTCAAAAGAAACAACCGCAGAATGTTCGCGACGTATACGACGTTTCGGCGACCTGCTCCGGCCGAGTATGACGGAATCAAGGGCCAGGCGCGAGGTGCGTTCCTTTTAAATGTATCATGAACGGCCCGACGACGTCAATTCACGCGGCATCGTCGCGCAGCAACCATCGGCGACCGCGCTTCGCACACATATGTGCAAAGCATCTCTAAGATCGATATATCGCACTAGATCGAATATTGACTTCGCATGTATGCGCACTACCGCAGATCAATCAAGCCACCATCGTAGGCACTCCGACTCCGACCTTGACAACGAGATCCGGCGCGCAGCTGAAGGTTGGCCATGTTTGCCTGACGGGCGGAGTCTTTCACGGCACGAACATTTTCTCCGAGTGCCCGGGCCTGCGCACCGCTAAGGTTCGATGAATACTTTAATTTACTCGTAAAGTGCATCGTAAAGCACTTAGCGACTTTCCTCAGTACCGAATGACAGCATACAACATTCAGTACGACGCGAATTCTCGGACGTTCTTTGTGGAAGCGGACGTGAGACCGTACGGGTCTTCGCAAACTGTCCGCAAGAAGCTTCCGCCGTGTGATAAATGCATCGGGCGCCCCCGAATGGTTGCTGTCATTCCGGTGAACTTGCCAATGCCAATTGCGTTTTCTGCTCTCATGTAATTTCTCTTGCACAGTCCCGCCCATTGATATCTTCAGGGATCTCCAAAGATGTCATGGACCCTGTGCACGTGCGGGGCGTGGTCATTACGCCCACTGGTGACTTTTACCACGACCACGAATGCATTCTCCTCGAAAGCGCTGCAACATTGATCCTCGGGCCCGGGCTTTCGACATTCGAGGCGGCCAGACGCGGCTTCGACCCGTGCCCGCGGTGCTCTCATCTGATGCGCAGCCGGGGGCTGGTGTTGTATGCCCCCCACCCAATTATGAAGGAGGACCTAAAGCGTCGTCGCAATTTTCGGATTCAATATCAATGAAAAATTGCTGCAGCTGAACAATGCATTTGAGCAAATATTAGCTATACTGCATCTCGAGATCTCAGAGTCTTTCTGCGTGTTTTCATCATTGCAGCTGCATCTCGCGGGGGGGGGGGGGGGGGGGGGGGGGGGGGGGGGGGGGGGGGGGGGGGGCTGTATAGCTAGCGCTAGCTGTAGGGTGAAGGGGCCCGGGGATGAGGCGGCGGTCGGCGTGAGCGGGGCCGAAGCGTTGGCGGCCGCGTGGGCCGCAGACGGTGCGCGGCGGTGGGCCGGAGACAGGGCTAGGGTGAAGGGGGGAAGGGCAGGCGGGGGAAGGGCGGCGCGGACGGCGCGGGCGGAGACCGGCCGGGATACCGGGGGCCCCGTGATCCGCGGGCAGGCAATCTGGTTCATTTACGCGAAGACCTAATCGAGGGCCATGGGCGTCGCCTCGTCCCCCGCCTCGGCTGCCGCCGCCGCCGCCGCCGCCGGGCGGCCGAGCTGCCCGGCCCAAAGGCGTCAGCTGCAGGCCCGTCAGGGGCGGGGCCGGGGGCTACAACGGACCGCGGCGAGGGCGCGGGCGAATCGCTCGGCGTCGGCGGCGGAGGCGGCGTGCAGCTGGGGGCCGGCGGCGGCCGCCGGCGGGGCGGCCGAGAGCGGGCTCGCCTCGTGCGGGGAGTGCAGGCAGTGGAGGTGCATCGCCGAGCCCTGCGCACGATGCGCGGGGCGCGACGTCAGAAGGGCAGCGGGAGAGGTTCAAAGGTTTGTATGTGAAGGCGAGGCCAGAAGTGGGCGGAAAGCATTAGAAAAGACCGGAGAAGCGGACGGAAAGCATTGGAAAAGACCGGCTAGACGGCTGGCCGCCGGCTAGTGCCGGGCAGCGTCCACTCTAGCCTCTGGCGGCGCGCACTAGCCGGCGGCCAGCCGTCTCGCAGCATCTTGGGAGCTTCTCGAAGGTTTGAGGGCCGCCGCCCGGCCGGTGCCCGCGGCTGGAGGCTAGCTATAGACCGGACGAAAGCTCAAGCTCTCTGCTTGCTTAGCCTTAGAAAAGCTCCCTAGCTCCTTCACGTGAAACGGACCTGCGTGTAGCTTTTCTAAGCATCTAGAGAGCTTTTTTAAGGCATAAGGCGCGTGAAACGGACCTGCATGTAGAGGGCCCGTGCGCGCGGCTGGAGGCTAGACTGGACGAAAGCTCTTTTAACTTATCTTCTACCTTACAAAGCTCTCTAGGCCTTGGCTAACAAAAGCACCCCAACGTAAAACGGACCTGCATGTAGAGGGCGTGCGTGGCCGGGAGCGCGTTCGAAGCGGAGGCGGCGGGGCGCTCGCCGCTCGGGGCCGCGGCCGGGACGAGGGAGGTCAGGCAGGCGACCTTGCCCCCCGACAGGAACTTGACGAGGGACACTGTCGCACTGCGCTCGCTCGCTCGTTCAGGCGCTCAGGTGCGTCTCAGGGGGGGTACAAGAAGGCTCGCCTGTCCGTGGCGCAGGCGGGTGTAGCCCGGTGCAGGCACCGCACCCGGTACGCAGACATCTGGGGGGTGGAGATTCAGCCGGGCGAAGGCGAGGGGGGGGGTAGAAGGGGGGGTACGGGGCGCGCCTCGATGCCCTTCGGGGCGGGCTTCCAGTGGAGGACGCTGCCCCCGCCTGCGCCCTCGGCTGCCGCGCCAGGTCAGGTGAGCAGTGCCGCTTAGAGTTGGAGCGGCAGAATCAGAGAATTATGACTGTTCTAGAACGGCGGGAGAGCAGTGGAAGAGTTATGTAAAGGTGAGAGCGTCTTAGAGCGTGTGCCTAGAAGAGCGTCTTAGAATTGAAGCGGCAGTGGCGGCACCTGCGTGCCCGCGGCGGGGCGGGGCGGCGTGCGCATCGGCCGCGTGGAGCAGGACGACGTCGTACGCCCCCCCGTCCTGCGAACGAAGGCGGTCGGTGGGGGGGGGGGGGGGGG